>CAUYQV010028941.1:0-12169 GCA_963574575.1 Galagoides demidoff | reverse complement strand
GGAGGGTGACCGGAAAGATCACCTATATATCTGTCTAACAAGGGTACAAGTGAACTTTTCTAGAACTAGAATATAAATGTTTTGATACAATGACTAAGAAAATGACATGAAATTTATGTTAACCAGCTTGATGAAAGTATTTCAAATTGTATATGAAAACAGTACAATGTATCCCACGTTTGCATTAATGTATACAGCTATCAATTAATAAAAAAAATAAAGAAAATAAAACACCTTTGTAGCTTGAAAAAAAAAGTTAAACTGTATCTTACTGCTATTTTCATTAGCATGTACATGCTGAGTTTAATCCACACTAGTCCGTTTAGTGAATAATGTTTACCCATTAATTAGAAGATAGCTAAAGTTGGGTTACATTTCCTTATAAATGGAAAATACAAAATACATAGCTACATTTAAAATATAATATGTATTAAAAACATTTTCATGCAAAAAAAATAACAATCTCCACCCAACTATATTTAAACAATATGCGCAGGTGAGATAAACTCACTAAACCTGTAAGCAAAACTTTCAGGTATTTTACAAACTGCTTGGTAATTGTAGTCATCATTGAAAATTAAATTATATGGAGTTAAAATTAAATAAATTCTACTAAAACCAAAAGTAATGCATCTTCAAAATTCATCCCTTTCGGATTATTTTGCTGACTTCTTGAAGTTAGTTGTGCCTTTGAATGTCAAATATCATTTAATAGTATCCTATTGCATGTTTTTTGACAACTTGAATTTCAGTGTCACTTTGGTAACTTGAAGTCAGCTATGGTGAGAGTACTTATACTGTTTGTATCTATTTTGAGCCACTATAACAACATGCCATAGAGTGGTAATTTATAATGAACAGAAATGTATTTTCTTTATGGTTCTCTAGACTGGGAAGCCCAAGATTGAGGGGCTGCATCTGGCAAAGGCCTTCATGCTGTGTCACCCCATGGCAGAAGGCTGAGGGGTAAAAGAGTGGGGAGACAGAGAGCAAGAGGGGCCACTCTTGCTATGATAACTAACCCACTCCCATAGTAACAACATTAATCCTTTCATAAGGGCAGAGCCCCGTGACCTACTCACCTCTTATTAGGCCCCCACGTCCTGTTGTGTTGGGATTACGTTTCCAACACATGGACTTTGGAGAACATATGCAAACCATTTCATGCACCATGAAAACTGGAAAATGCTATGATTAGGATTTGATTATTTATTGTTTTGTTTATTCTCTAGATTTAAGAAAGTGATGAAGAAAATGTGAATAAGGAAGATTAAACTTAACTTTTGTCAAATCTAGTGACAAAACTAAAAAAGGTTTCAATATACTGGATATAATTTATATAAAAGTGAGAACTAATTTAGTCATATATCACATCAAATTATACTAAATTTATTGGGTAAGAAATACTGTGTCAGGGTGCAATTCCATTTCAGATCACGACTGAATTGCACTTTAGGTTAGCTACAGAAAAAAAAGAAAAAACTTTGGCAAAAAATTAATGACATGTTAAATACAAGCATTCAGTGAGAATCAGCTGGCTACATGGAATTTACATTAGCCTGATATTTTACTATTTTTAAATAAGTTGTGTGCTATGCATATGTCATTAAAACTTATGGTAGAATTATGTACTAAGTAGACATATATGTAGTGTATGAATACATTTCTTTTTGCAGAGATTTGGTTGTTAACATTTATCAGTATTCTACTGCAAAAGAAAAATAAAATTATACTCCATCTCTAAATCGTGAATACTTGAATACAATACTTCTTAACTTAATCATTATTAGGCTGGGGAATTCTTTAATTCTTTTGATATTGTGAAAAATAAGGCACAAGGGAAGAAAAGAAAATATCTGTAGATTAAAAATAGTGTTTGAAAAACATTGAACCAGTGACCCTTGAAGGTTACATTTAGTTCTTAGCTAAGTGACACAGGCAGCTCAAACGTGAGTGGATTATAAATTAGATTCAGTAGAAGTTTTTTTTTTTTTTTCCTTAGTAGTTGTTGCCAGCCTTACAAAATACACTTTTTTTTTTTTTTAGTCACCCAGGCTGGAGTGCCGTGGTGTCATCACAGCTCAGTATAACCTCAAACTCCTGGACTCTTCCTGCCTCAGCCTCCTGAGTAGCTGGGACTACAGACATGACCCACCACACTGGCTAATTCTTCTATTTTTGGTAGAGATGGGATCTCAGACTTGCCCAGGCTGGTCTGGAATTTCTGACCTTAAGCAATTCTTCCACATCTACTTCCCAAAAGTACCAGGATTTTTTTGTAGGCCTGAGCCTCCCTGACCAACCCTAACTAACTTGTTAATTAGATCTTAATGATTAAATCATCCATTCCAGAAATGTTGCCTGTGAGTAAATTCAATCATATAATTTTCAATTACTAAAATATGTGACTTATTACAGGTGAATTGTTCTGGCTGGTAAACAAAATTAATACTCAGTAGTCACTCTGATAAAGGCAGACATTGACTTTGTATATTTCAGGGTTCTGGGACTGCTGATCCTGGAGCGCTGCTAACCATTTTGTAGCCAAGGGCTCCAGACTTGGAATGTCCTTTCTAGCCAAACCAGTTAGATGTGTCTATATTTGGATTTTCCCTCCCATCACTTCCTTTTCTGAAAGCCAAATTTCTTGACCTTTTAACTAAGAGGAAGGTAAAACAGAGTGTCATTGCATTGGCATGAAAATATTTGAGAATATTTTTATCATTATTTTGAATTTTATTTATTTCAAATGAATACGAGGCTACAAATGATTAAGTTACATTTTCAAGTTTATTAGGCAAAGTTCAAGTTGTAGTTGAGGTCTTTACCAAGGGATTATGCTATATACCCTTACACTGTGCCCATTAGTAGAGAGCTTACCATTCCCTCTCCCTCCTCCCCTTTCCCTGTCCCCTCCCCCTCCCCTCCCCTCCCCTTGAATTTTACTTGTTTTACTTTCATGTGGGGATATCGTTGTTTATCTATTGTTTTCATATTAATATTGTGTACATTGGATACTTGCTTTTCCATTCTTGTGATACTTCATTAAGAAGAATATTCTTCAACTCCATCCAGGTAATACAAAAGATATAAAGTCTCCATCATTTTTTTTATGGCCAAACAGTACTCCATGGTATATATATCACAGTTTATTAATCTAGTCATGAGTTGATGGGCACTTGGTTTGATTCTACATTTTGGGGATGGTGAATTGAATTGCAATGAACATTGTAGTGCAAATGTCCTTATAGTAAAATGATTTTTTTTTCTTCTGGATAGATACCTAGGATTGCGAGATCAAATGGCAGGTTTACTTCTCACTCTTTGAGGATTCTCTTGAGTATTTTCTTAAGAAAATTTAAAAAGCAAAAGAGGAAATTGGAGGTTAGCAGGTTTTGAGGGTGTGGTTGTGGTGAGAGCCGGCATGGAAGAAACACCTTTTTTACCCTATTTATTGTTTTCCTCTTCCTGACCACGGCTGAAGAATGCTGTGGTGGTTACTGCAGGGAGACAGAAGAGAATTTGTTTCTTTTTGGGAAAGAAGCACTGAGAAAATGGGGAAAACTCAAAATTGGATTGTGTTGTAGTGTCTTCTTACCCCTAAGCTGAGGTATAAAGGGCATTTTTAAATAGCAGCTTTGATGCTACAATTCATCCGACTGCAGAAGGCTTCTATAGCAGGAGTCCAGGACACACATTTTGGGGTTAGCTTGCCTTAGATGCCTGGTTTTATCACCTGTGGTATACTGAGCAAGTTATTTAAGCTATTTTGGTTTAGAGATAATAAGTAATAATGTCTGCCTCAACAGGTTGTTAAAAGGATGAAGTGAGATCCTCTCAGCAATTAGTATGATAACTGATGCCACTGCGTTCTAAATAGCTGAGGGCTACTGTTATTAGCTGTAATTAGCTATCAAAATGAAAAAAAAAATAATTCTTTACAAATTAGAAAGCTAAACATAGGCCAAAATGAAAGCATTAAAGTGAACTTATGAGATATTTTATACCATTGTATTTATGTATGTTTTTCAAATTTGGATTTATTTTAAATATAACTCTATAACTCCAGTTTGTATATTTTAGTAGGATTAGGCTAAAAATAAGGAAAATGTAAAATTATTGTGCCAGCTTCAATTGTCTATAAATAATTGTAATTTTTGTATTGAAAAGTCTTCTGCTATAAAAGGCATATATGATCTCACAGGATAGGACCAGGGTTATATACAGTTTTTCACTTGATTTTAGATACCACTCACTTCTCAGCAAGAGATTTGTTTACTTCCAGATCTGTTATTTGGAATATTCTTGCAGCTCTTTTCTAATTGTCTCATGTAGGGTCTTCCAACTCATTCTTCTTTATAGTCTTATGAAGCAATAAATTTTTTTTCCTATGACCCTCCCAGATCACTCCCATTAAGCGTTAGTTTGGTAGCATGGGAGTCTTTTTAGGACTAAAATTCCTCATCTCTTTTATATTGTAGCCCCATAACCTAGTAATGTAATGAAGCACTTTTCTGACCAATAATGTCTCTCTTCAAGATCTCTTTTTTCTTATTTGTATTGCCTTGCCCTCCATCAAATCATTTACCCCTTATCAAATGGCATTCCCATGACAAAGAATGAAATCACTGTCTTTTAGAAGATTTTACTTCCAGAGATTATTTATGAAAAATGATGGGAGGAGGTTTAGCTGGGCATGAGACTTTGAGAGAATGTAGTTGCAACATTTGAAATTATGGACCACTTCTCCACCTATGTCCCCAACCCCTCAAGCACCTGTGTATATGAGCTAAAAATGCACAGAAGAAAGGAATCTAATAGGAGGAAATTGAGGGTTAACATTCCCTGGGGGAGAAATAGTGAGCTGGAGATGATAGCATGGTGCCTGACCAAGAGTATTCAGTTGCTTCTTTTTGAGACATATCCAGAGCAGTGGTTCTCAACCTGTGAGTTGGGACCTCTTTGTAACAATGAAAATATATCCTGCATATTGGATATTTACATTAAGATTCATAACAGTAGCAAAATTACAGTTACGAAGTAGCAACAAAAATAATTTTATGGTTGGGGGTCACCACAACATGAGGAACTAATAAAGTATCACGACATTAAGAGGTATTAGGAAGGTTGAGAACCACCGATCTAGAGCATAAGCTGAGAGGCTTGTTATGGTGAAGGAATTTGTAGTATTTGGGTCGGCATATGCTGGAAGATATGTTCAAAGTCCCACATAGAATTAGGGCTGTCAGTAGCTTCCTCAGTTCTGTGTTGAAACGTGTGTGGATCTAATGAAGGAGAATTATTTGAGCTGTGTAAGGTTGTACAACAAATCATCTCATTTAAGAAAAAAATCATCTCCAAACAGTGGCTTGAAGTAATGACTTTTCTTTCACTCACTTTTTCTGCAATTTGAGCAGAGTTTGGCAGGAATTACTCATTGCAGCTTGACTAGGTGTTAGCTGGGAAATCCTGAAACTGGGGGTAGAATCATATGGTCTTTCTTTTTGCATAGATAGCAAGTAATACCAGCTGCATGCTACTATCTTAGCTGCAGCTGCTGATGGAAAACCCTGCCATGGTTTCTACATGTGACTTGTGCTTCCTCACAGACTGGTGGCTGTGTTCTAGGTGCCAAGATCCTAAAAGGGAGAGCCAAGATGAAGCTACATCCTTTTTATGATCTAGTCTTGGACACCACAGAAAACCACTCTGCCTTATTCTATTGTTTCTTATAGCCGTAGGCCTGGTCAGTTTCAAGGGGACAGAAGGGGGTATCTACATTTTTTTATTTCAGATTGATATGTGGGCACAAATGTTTAGATTACATCATTTTCATTTCTAAGGTAAAGTTCAAGTTGTAGTTAAGCCCTTCACCCAGAGGGCACCCTGAACAGCCTCACATTGGGCACATCAGATAAGATCCTGCTAATTATCATCTCTCCTCTCTCTCTTCTTCACTAGACTATACTTGAGTGTTTCTTTTGTATGAATGTGTAGTTATATATCATTTTCATATTAGTATTGAGTACATTGGATACTTTTTAATCCATTCTTGTGTGATTTTACTAAGAAGAATGGGTTTCAACTCCATCCAGGTAAACACAAAATATGTAAAATCTCTATCTTTTTATGGCTAAATAGTACTCCATGGCCTACATATACCACAGTTTGGGAATCTACTTCTTGATGGGGGAGTGGCAAAATCCTGGAAGATCTTGTGGCATCAAAAGTAAAGGTGTGGTGAACTTTAGAGAATATAAGATTTCATAAAAACTTGAAGGCTTACAGAAATTCCTGGTTACATCACAGTTAAGTGGTCTGGGAAGATGTTCTAAGAAGACATTAGGTGTGTAGATTTCTCAAATAGCATCAAGGTACTAGTCTAAGTGGTGAAGTATATTTTGCTCATAGCTCTGAGGTGGAAAATATCACAAGGAAGCCAGGTTAAGAAAACAGGAAAGGAATGATGTTAGTCCTTTATCCAGAACCCTAGGAAATTCTCCTTTTTTGAGGCAGTGAGGGCTATTTTCCACGGACATTTGTGTACCCATGCCAATGCCAGCTTATTTGTGCCACAGGCTGGCAAGACCTACAGCAATTTAGGATAATAAGAATACCCAATAATACCCACTAAACATAACTTTATCAACCACAGTCTTATACCAATGCCTTTGTTTCTCAATATTAGGGAATTGTTTTCTTCCTGTGTCCAACCACAGACTGAATACTTCCTGAAACTGAAAACAAAGTCTATTAAATCATTTTTGATCAATAAGTAATTGTCTTTTTGCCATAATTATATAGAAATTTATAGATACCCTTTTAAATTTTTTGTTTACACAATTGGTTAATGTTACAACTGCACCTTTGGCTCTTACCAATTCATGTAGACTTTAGATTTTTCCCTTAATCAGTTCACTTCCTGGAAGAGATTTCAGAGAAGTTTGACTCAATTTCTGCTGGCATGACTTTTGATACAAGTTGAATTTCAAGTGCTTTCATTTTTGCTGAAATCCCCAAACACTGAATCCACATGATCAGTTTCTTTGATCTTGACTCATTTTCTCCACCACTTACAGGAGAGTCTTTGGCAAATTTGGCAGTCAAATTCTATACCCCTGTTAACTCTTCGCCCAGTTTCTCTGTCTCCTTCTCGTCAGATACACTATATTGGACAGTGCCAGAACAAATGCTAGACCCCTGGGTGTCTAATTATTAACTTCACTCTTGGTCACAGCTGTTTACTCAGACTTCTGTGGCTTTTCACAGTAACTCTTGGCAGTATTTCTGCCCTGGACCTTCTAGTGATTTCTATCCCTTAATAATCTATTATAAAGAAACTTTTCAGAAAGCTTTTTAAAAAGTCTGAGCAAATTAGACCCACTGGGTCACTTGTATAGTATGCTGTTGTATATCTTATTTAAGTTAGGGAAAATTTATTAGACTAGAGTCCCTTTTTTTTTTTTGAGTACTGTTTCTTTGGTGCTATAAACTTTGTGTGATACTGACTGGTTTGCCCTTAATTAAATTCTCAGTTGACTTATCTAAGAATTAAAACATTAGTTTTATTAAGATATGGTTTCTTAAGTTTTATTTAGGAACTCCCATATTTTTATGATGTGTATTATATCAATGGCAGTTTTTAGGCATATTGATTGAGAGTTTAAGTTGTAATATATATTACATGGTCCTTTAAGTTGTAATATATATTACATGGTCCACCTGACAGAAATCAGTCATAAGAGTAGAAATACATATGTGAATTTATTCCTATGTACCTTCTAGCCTAACTTGGCTCAGGCTTAGCATATTAAAATTTACTAGGGGACAGTAGAGTGTGGGCCATAGCTGTAAAAAAATTCTCGCCCATTCTTTTGTGGTACATACAGTTTAAAAGATAAAACTGGGATTAAAAGAAGTTATGAGTGATAGTAAAGGGTGGGGTCAGGATATAGTGGCGGAAAGTCCTAAAATTGTTAATCTTTCCGCTAAGATGGTGTTCATCTGGGGGGAAGCAAGAGAGCAGGTCCTAGTCTAGCTGACTATTTGTAAGAGATCCTATAGGCAGAAGAAGGACATCACAGGGAATGGAGGGGAAGGGGATGCAGGTGGTCAGGGCTTGGGGCCATGTATCAGGCTCGGCTGCAGGTCCACAGCTTCTGCCTGTTCAGCTCCTTGCAGCTGCCAGAGCAGCTCGGACTCAGTCTGAGGTTGGGTATCCTCAAGGCAGCAGTTTCTGCCCCATCCTGGGGTAGACTTTAGAGTTCCACAGAGTTCCATTGTATTCTTATACCTAGGATCTGGTGGCACAATAGATACCTGAGTCACTGGGTTGTCAGATTTGTCCCAAATGCCTCCTTTCCAACATACCCTGTTCATCATACAACACACCACACACACCACTATCACCAGCACTACCGTACTATCCCCCCATATGGAATTGGATCCGGCTTATTTCCATCTGACTTCCCTTCAGTTGATTCTAAACTGGGGCACTGAACTTAGCTGGAGTCTCAGGAGCTAGAAAGGATGGAATTCATTCCAAGTAGGGGCCCAGAGGAATAGATCTCCCTGGAGTGATTAAGGATGAATTAGAAACTAGGGTGCATTCAAAATATTAAATCTGGGAGTTTGAAATGAAAGCATCAGTATCTAGATAGAGGCCTGTTCATAGCATAGGTTTGGCAGCCCAAGCCTGCCTAGGGCTGCTGACCCTTGGTGTGCTGGAGGCTGGGGGCTTTGTGGAATGCAGCAGAGAGCTCTGAATTCTGCTAGGCGAGTGGGTAAGTGCTCCTTTAGGGTCAGACAGTAAGATCATGCCACTCTTGGTTCTCTGTTTCCTAGCTACATGACTCTTGGTATAGCATATATTTTCTTTGAGATTAATTTTCTTTTTTTTGTCTATAAACTGGCAATAATAATACTTGCTCGCAGTCTAGGTAAGGATTACAAACAAAGAAGATACAGTTAATAACAGATATAGGCTCCAGAAGTGCTCATAAAGCCCCTCAAAGGGCTATATTATTTCCTAGCTGTGTGTTCTTGGGGAGCTCATTTCACATTTTTGAGATTCTTCAGTGTCTTGTCCTATGAGTAAAGAGGTTACATTAGATCATCCCAAGTCCGCATCCAACTCAAGCACCCTAAAATCTGTTTAATTTCTTACTTGGCAAAGAAGTCTTGCTTCCTGAGACTACCAGACCCTGTGACTGAGGCCCAAACCCACAGATTAGATTAAATCCCATTTAAAAAAAAAATTCTTTTGAAACATTAAAGCCTGCATATGTGTTTAAATAACCTTGTCAAATTTGCTCTCCCTGCAGAGAACTTTTCATTATTCTTTTTCATTAAAATAAAAATCCCTCTGGTTGACTTTCTAAATGTGTTTTCATTAGGCCTTCAGCCTGTTGTTAACCATTTTCAACCTAATATTAAGGTCTGTCCTCCTGAAGTTGAATGCTCTGCTGCCCCCTGAGAAGTCACCCAGAATGATGATAGAGTGGGCACTTAATATGCTAAATAATAATAATAATATAAAATCTAAATGTGCAGTGATCACTGCCTGCCCAACAGGGGTCTGTCACTCACTTCTTTCATCAGTAATTTTCACTATAAAATTCTGTGTTGAAAGGGGAGGGGAGAAAACCTTGCAGGCACAGCAAATGTCTCCCGGCTACTGGCTGTGGTAAATAGGGTATCTAATATCCAGAAAATGAATATGCAGCCTCTAGAGAAGCACACAATGAAGGGAAATGGATTCCCAGATTAGGAATTTAGTACTAAGGGAGAAAAAGAACTAATTTGCTGGAGAAAAGAACGGATGTGGTTAGTTCCCACTGTACTGATAAACTGCACTTCCGTATACGTTTTCCTCTTCTTTATTTCAAAAACTAGATCAGTTAAGGATAGTCCATAATCCAGTCATTTAGATAAGCAGCTCTTTGCCTCTATCAGCTAATTACTTTCTGGTTTGCTTTGATCTATTGTTCAGGCTGTAAAATTCCAGCTTCATTGCATCCATAATGTAAAACTCAAATATAATCACTGGTGGGAAGGAAGATAACACAGTTGTCCATTTGAAAGAGTCATTTCCTTTTTATCAAGAAGCGTGCTATGTGATACACACGCTTTCCATGTCATTGAGGCAATTGACCTTGTTGTAAACCCAGTCTCTGAGCCACAGATCTTTTGACAGGAAAAGAGTCTTTAAGAATCAAACTTCCTTACAATTTTGACATACGTGATGCCATTTTGCCTGCTATTCTCCTAAGTTTCAACATGCTTCTATCTGTGAGTTAAAGTGGTTTTAAGCATGGCTTATGGAATAAAATAGCCAAACCCCCATGCACATTATCAATTTTGCTACAAAGTTATTTCCCTTTTGGCTCAATGGCATTAAAAATTATTCCTGCATTAGGTTAGTTTTTTTCTAATTCACCTGAAAAAAATGGGTTTATAAATTAGAATTCCCTTGCAATCTATTATATTCATACTTGTCCATATGTTCAAAGCTATAAGAACCCGTGGAGAATGTTAAAGGCCTCCATGATTATTTTTGCTTCAGTCTTTATGAAAACACAATTCACTATATCTAGCTAGCTTTAGGAAAATCCATATCTCAAAAATCCCATGTTAACAAGAGTTGGAATTCTCCAAATGGTTCTATAAACTGAAAGACATTCTGGAAACTAGCTTGTCTTTGAAATTTCCTTTTTATTATCCCCTCTTTCCCTATATGCTCTCTTTTCCCTCTTCATGTAGCTGTGTGTGTTGCCAATGCCATCCAGCTATGCTCCAGACTTGTTCTGGGCAGGGAAGGAATGCCATGAGACACTACTTTCAATTCATTCACATCTTTTATGGTATTTCTCCTCCGGACACAACCTGGATAGGTTTTAAGTTTCTAGGCACAGTAAGAAGTCAATCTTATTAGATTAGCTCTTCATTCATGAATGCTTCTACATACATCACTCAAGTTCTATCATTTTTGATGGTAGAAATAGTTGACCACCTACTCTGAAATATCATTGTGTCTCTTAAGTAATTTACTTTCT
The DNA here is from genome assembly GCA_963574575.1 of Galagoides demidoff. Taxonomy (NCBI): domain Eukaryota; kingdom Metazoa; phylum Chordata; class Mammalia; order Primates; family Galagidae; genus Galagoides; species Galagoides demidoff. Next base: position 1,115 of record CAUYQV010028941.1, on the reverse strand, counting down.
CTCTATTTCCTTCCCTTTCCCCTAGTCCTTCCTTTACTGGCAAATTTTATCTTTTTTTTTTTTTTAAGGAGTATGTGTTATTCTGGGGAATCAAGAATTTGGTTCAGAAGAAACTGCCGTTTTCTGCTATTTTATATTACCTGGCAAAGGCTTTGGGGCAAAGTGACTTTCGGCCTCCTTTGGAGAGCTAGGGGTTTGATAATAATTAACTTTCTTGATAACCAGAAGATAATGATAAATTTGAAGGCCACAGTACTTTCACAAACTGGGCAGCAACCCTATTACTTATTCTTTTATGAATGGAAAAGGATTATTATATTGTATTACGATTTGTCTTTTGAAACTTGTTTGTTGTTGTTTTCATTATTGTTTATTAACTGGTTTGGAAAGATTTGGTACAGCAAAAATAAGGTATTTTGTGAATTTTGACAGTCTTTGGTTCCTAAGAGCAGAATTATATGACTTTGCAAATATGGAGGTTGTTGATATTTAAAGACAATATTGCAACCATAAAACTTAATGACTGTGCAAATTTGTATATTATAGATAACGTCTGCTGTTGATGAATTGGATTGCCTTTAAAGTTTGCTGAAGAGTGCTTTCATACTTGTCTTTTAACAACAGGAATCATCCTTTTAGTTGTGCGAACTTGAACAAATTAGTTGACATTCTAAAACCAACTTCCTTGTTAGCAAAAAGGAAATAAGAAAAGTGATCATATAAGTTGAACAAATGTAATAATATATACAAAATATGTTGAACAGTGTCTGATTTATAGCAAGCATTGATAGAACAGCCATCATTATTGCCGAAAGAATCACCTAAGTAGTTTTGGTTATTGATGAATTTAGTTTGCCAAAGAAATTTGCCATCCAAGTTTCAGTAATTGAAGAACGGGAGACTTACTGGGAATTATACTTTTAGTTCCTTGCCACTAGTTTAGTCAATCTCAGGAATGTGCCCCCAGTCAGCACTACTTTCATTTAAAGTCATTATTGATAGGTAAGGACTGAACATTGCCATTTTGCTGATTATTTTCTGATTGGTAGTTCTTTTGTTTATTTATTCCTCTTCTGTTGCTCTCTTTTGTGATGTGATGACTTGTGAGTTCTTTG
>CAUYQV010028940.1:0-81403 GCA_963574575.1 Galagoides demidoff | reverse complement strand
TTTTTTTTTTTTTTGAGACGGAGCCTCAAGCTATCCCCCTGGGTAGAGTGCCATGGCATCACAGCTCATAGCAACCTCCAACTCCTGGGCTCAAGCGAGTCTCCTGCCTCAGCCTCCCAAGTAGCTGGGACCACAGGTGCTGCCACAACACCCGGCCATTTTTTTTTGGTTGCAGCCATCATTGTTGTTTGGCGGGCCCGGGCTGGGGATTCGAACCCGCCACCTTAGGTGTACGTGGCTGGCGCCTTAGCCGATTGAGCCACAGGCGCCGAGCCTTCACTCTTAATAATAATTTAGCTTGGTATAAATTCTATACAGGCCTTGTTTCCTTTTAGCATTTCACAGATAACTGCCACATTTTCTTTTAACATCTTATTTTACTGCTGAGAAGTCTATTATCTCTTTGCAGTTCCTTTTGGCCAATCTGTCCTTTCTTTATGATTGCTTTTAAGATTCTTTTTTCCTTTGGCATTCTAGGTAGAAATTTTATTTTTATTTATCTTCCTCAACTCTTTTGGTGTACTTCATCTTTCTGAGAATTCATGTTGTGTAACAATTCTGGAAATTTCTTAGTCTGTTTTCAGTATTGCCTCACAAACATTCCACTCTTTCCTACTATGGCTCCTGGTAGGCATATTTCATTGTTCTTCATTCTGGTTATTTTGCTAAATTTCACTACCTTCTTCAGCTGTGTATAATCTGCTATTTATCCACCCATGTATCTCTTTTAATTTCAGTGAATTTATTTTTAATTTCTAGTCATTACATTTGGTGTTTACATCAAATACATTGTTCGTTTCTTACAATGATTTGTTCTTAATTCTGGTTCTTTATGTTTTTCATCCTTCAAAGGTTTTGATTTTATAATCTTTTTCAGAATGTCCTATCTTATCAAATGCCAGATTTGTCCTCTTGTTCATGATACATTCTTTCGTCGTGTGTTTTGTCATGTTTGACTGTGTGTACATCTTGAATGGCGATTGTTAATTCTGAGAGAACCCCATGTGGGCTTATGGATTGTGGGAACATCTGAAGAGATCTTGTGCATGCCTTTGCCAGGCAACCCAAGTGTACCTTGGAGATTTCCATACCAATTGATTCCAAATTACCACATGGTACAGCAATTTTCATCTCTTACCAACAATTTTTCTTCCTACTCAGAGTTCCTAAAAAACTTGCTCTCTCCTTGGACTTTAGGTACAGTTTTTCAGCCCCTTTCACGGGACTCACAATTCTTTAGAGAGTCCTAGCTTTATGCAAAGAGCTCTGTTCTATCCCCTGAGATACTCAAGTCCAGAGAGCCAACTCCTGTTGATATGTGTAGCAATTAGGGTTTATTTCCAAGTCCTCCAACAGCCTCAAGCACCACATCAGTGTCGGCTTACAATTACTCAACGGCTGTGGTTTTCGGATCACTTTTCTTCCGAAATGAGAAGGGGATTTCCTTCCCTGTGAGATCAGTCATGTAGTATGTGCCAGAATGCAAAAAAAAGCTGAAAGATTAATGGGACTATGTTAAAAGGACACAGATGTCAAATTGAAGGGACTCATGTGGGTCAAATTTGGGACAACTTACACATTGAAAATAATGACCATAACAGACTAACCCATTGCATAAAAATTAGAATAATTCATGAGTTCGTTAATACTCAAAGAAGGAGACAAGGGAGAAAAGCACCCCCCAACTTTTAACTTTTCTCTAGCTTTGATGTTTTTCAAGATAAAATATTGGAGGTATTTAAAATTGAATTTCATACAGTATTTTGTTGTGGGAAGGGCTGGTTCTACATTAGCTTATCCACATGTTGCTAAACTCAAAATTCCAGATACTGGTTATTTTAGAAGAAAACAATTTCCAGAAAGTGTCCTCCTGGCCATCCATTGTTAATATCTCTAGCCTTCTGAGGATAAGAAATTTTATTTTAAAAAAAAGAGGAAGAAATCTTATTCAATTAAACATGATTTGGGCTTTTAGGACTTACTTCTTCTGCTGTAATCTATTTTCTAATTTCAACTGAACACAATCTCTCCATTTATTCAGCCAACATTAACTGAGATTATCCAGGGTCAATCTCAAAGATAGATGCTGGGCACTCAAAGACAAGACAATCTAGGTAGCAAGACCAGCAAGGAGGTGGAAAATGGTAATTAATGCTAAACAGGAATTAAGTATAGAGTTTTCAAAATATAAAGATAATTTATTAGAATGTGTTTTTAAAACTATAGCAAATATACAATATGATATGTTCTTAGTCTCTTAAAGAAATAAGCCAGTATAAAATAACTCACACCTAATATCACTTAAAAATATATAAGTTGGAGCTGGATGCAGAGGGATGCACCTATGGTCCCAACTACTTGGGAGCTGAGGCCAGAGGATCTCTTGAGCTCAAGTGTTCAAAGCTTTAGTGCACTATGATTATTTCTGAGAACAGCCACTGTACTCCAGCCAGGGCAACACAGCAAGACTCTGTCTCTAAAAAACTATCTAGCTATCTGTCTTTCTATCTATCTATGTATAAATTGAAATGAGAAAAACAAAATCTTGTTTATAAAGGAAGAGTACTTTGAGGGATCTTAAGCTTCCTGCCACAAACTTTATGTAGCTTTTTTCCACCACACATCTTTTACTCTGGCAACAGAACAGTGAAAAGTCTGCTGTTGTAGATGGGATTCCCAGAGAAACAGACTCTAATATAGAGATTTTCTTGTAAGAGGTTTAAATTAGGGGATGCTCTCAGGAAGTGAGGGAAGCACAATTGGGTGGAGAAATAGTTGAACTGAAATGCAGCTGCAAAGGGGTCTAAAGCTGGAATGGCCTTCAGAATTGTTATGATTTGAGGAAAGGGGACCAGGCATTCCTCTACCCCAGGGAAGAGGCATAACCTGGTGAGATAATTCCCTCCTAGAAAGATCCATAAATGTGAATAGCCAACACTCCCAGGAGCTCGGGAAATGAAAGCCTGCTTCTGAAAGGGATGTCAGGGTAGGGCACAGATGTCCACTACACCAAATAAGGCCTTTCCATAATTAGCTCAAGTTGCTTGGGCAAAATAAGCAGAGTATTTTTCTTCTGGGCAGTAAGTACTCCAGGGATAGTTTGCTACTTATTCAAACCAAAAGAAAGAAGGCAAATTGATTAGAAAAGAGCTAATTCCAAGTTGAGAGCCAAGGTGAGTTAATGCATGGGGTCATTCATTCATTCAATTAATATCAATCTCACATTACCTGGAAAAAGTTCACCACAGAAGGAGAAGAGTTGGTTCTAGTCACTGAAAATGGGGTCTCTGAACCAATCATCTATCACCCTGGGCTTCTGTTTCTCCTCCTGTATAATGAGGAGTCTGGACTAGGTGATGTATTAGGTAGAATTATTTTAAATGCAAGTAATAGATACCTATTTTAGCTAGTCTTAACAAGAGAGAGAGCAAGAAAGAGATAGAAGAAACGGAAAAGGAGATATTGTTTATAAGATTAAATTTGTGTCTCACAGACTCAGGTGTTGGAACTGGGTTTCCAGAACCATCTGGACTGCTATGGGCAATCCAGGGATGCCCTGCACCCCTGCCTCTGCACCAGCCTCAATCTTCATTACAGCTGCAGTCCCGCTCCCTGGGACTTCACATGAAGGAAACAAATGCCAGCAGTAGCTCCTGCGTTTTCAACTCCTCTGTTCAATAGAACAGCCACGTTCAGGCTAAAATCTCTTGATCTCAATCCCAAATGTCTAAGTTTTTTGTCTAAATGGTTTTTGTTGACCTTATTAAGATCAAGGTTACAACCTCTAATTCAAACACCTGTGTCTAAGTAAAAAACTCAGTGGAGAAAGACAAGTTTGCAGAAAAGTTCTAGGAATGTTGAGCAACCAAGATGCCCACTATCTATACAATACTCTGGTTTGGTTAAAGAAATTAACTACCTAAGTAAAATTCAATTAATTTATCACTAATCCTTGCATGATGCTTTAAATTGTCATTTTCAAATTAATTAGGGTTAATTAAAATATATAAATTGCTAATGGAAATTTGACAGTAACTGAGGGAAGCTGAAACAGAAAACCCTCAGCAAAATGCATCCATAACTTCACTTTTCTTTTTAGATCCATAACAAAACTGTTCAGCTGGTACTAACACATAAAGAAGTACACACGAAAAAGTATGTTCAGAGGGCTGAAATGCTCAGTATTAAAACCATTTGGTCTACAAATAGTTTTTCCTGGTTCCTGACTGGTTTGTGGCTTAGGCCAATTTCTAGTACTCCCTCACAAGGAAGATCACAGTCTATAACCAGGAGTGTAGTTGTCATAAGGATTTGTGAAGAGATTGATACAAAGAGGCCTTTGACAAAGGATGAGGATGCAGTCTCATTTAATTTAGCTGGAGGACACCCCTAATGTACATGCAGAGCAGGGGACACAGGAGTGTTTCCAGGCTTGGACTACCCTAACCTTCGGGTTTCCACAAAGATGTCAGACTGCCAATGGAATAACCCAAATGGAGTCAATGACCCAATGACCCACCATTGGAGTATGAACCAATCAAAATCTTCAAGAAGTCCATTCTCTTCTATCCATAAAGGAACCTTTACACCACATCAATCCTTCCAAACTACTCTGAAGATTCTCACCACATGATATCCCAGGGATAGTTCATGGGAGATGTTGATATTGATTAACTCAATCTTACCCTAGATAAATTAGGAAACGGCTTTATGTAGCTTAGATTGGATGAATTACTATCAACTCCACTGAATAATCAATCACTAAGGAGGATCAGACCAGGGATGCCTGAAGTCTATTCTTATACCAGATTCTCACTGATGCAAGGAAATAGACAAATTGTATAATTATTTGGCAATTTTGGTGGCAGACAAAATCCAGTCCTCTACCTGTTTTTATAAAGAAAGCTCAATTGGTATACACTCATGCCCGTTATTTGTGAATTCTCTATGGCTGCTTTCTTGCTACAGAAGCACAGCTGAGAAATTGTGACAGATATTGTGTGGTCCACAAAGCCTAAAGTATTTACTCTATGGCTCTTCATATTAAAAAAAAATCTTCCAGCCTTTTGTCTAGAAACAAATTAATTTTCTTATACTATCTGTGTGGGCAATCTAGAGCATTCCAGATTTGCCACATAATATATGCAGCTCTTCTTTTAAAGATTTATGTTTTCTAAATGTAGCTCTCATATAGCCTTGTCTGAAAAGCGTGGTTTAGAAAAGATGTTCTTTGTAGCAATGGTGCTGGGTGAATAGGATATCAACATGGAAAAAAAAAAATCTTAGACCATATCTTACACTGCACTCAAAAATCCATTTAAAAGCGTATATAGATTTAACATAAAAGAGAAAACAATAAAGCTTTTAAAGGAAAATATAGGAAATATCTTCATAACTTCGGGCTAGGCAAAGAGTTCTTAACTAGGTCACAGAAAAAGCAGTAACTCTGAAGGCAAAAACCTGATTAATTCAGCTACATTAAACTTAATAACCTGTATTTGCCAAAAACACCATTTAAAAAATGAATAGGCAAGTTACGGAGTAGAAAGAACAGTTGTGATATGTATGTTGACGCATAACCAGAACATACAGAGCATTCCTACAAATCAACATACAAAGACACCCATTAGGAATATGAGCCTAAGACTTGAATAGACATCTCACAAAAGGGGTAATTGGCCAGTAAACCCATGAAAAGGTGTCCAGCTAGTTTAGTCTTCATGGGAATGGAAAATAAAACTGTAACACAATATCACTGCAGACCCACTAGAATGGCTAAAATTTATTTAACAGATGATGCCAAGGGTTGACAAGGGTGGGGAGCACCTGGAACTTTCCTATGCTGGTGATGGGAATGCAAATAGACAACAACTTTGGATCAACAAGTTTGGCAGTATCCAGGAAAGCTGTATATGTGCATATCCTATGACCCAGAGCTTGTGCTCTGAGGTATGGAGCAATGTTCACCAAAAGACACGTACAAAAATGTTACCAGCAGACTATATTAGCCCAAACTAGGATCAATTCACACACTCAAAACAGTAGAATAAATAAATTGTGTTATATTCGTGCCATGAGGTACTGTACAGCAATGAGAATGAAAGTTCAAAAACATGTGAAACTGAAACCTGATATTAGAAATCAGGACAGTGGTTATATTGTAGAGATGAAAAGTAACCAGAAGCGGGGCAAGGGTGTCCCCTTCCAGAATGTTGGTAATATTCTGTTTATTTACCTGGGCACTGGATTAGACATGGGTATTAAGCTTATGGAAATTTATTGGTGGTTTGCTATAGCTTTTGAAGTTTGTTGTATATTTGCTATACTTTAATTATTTTTTAAAGGATAACACCAATTAATACACATAAGTCAGGTTGATGGATAACTTTTGAGAAAAGGCAGATAATGATTAGGAAAAGGAACACTAGGGTGTTAGCAATGTTCTATATTTTGATCTAAGTGGGGGTTACATAGGGTGTTCACTTTGTGAAAATTCAGTGGAACTTATACATTTGTGATTTGTCTGCTTTTCTGTGTAAATGTATGTTATGCTACAATGAAATTATTTATTTAAAAAGAAAGTTTGATCAGGCATGGTGGTTCACACCTGTAATCCTAGCACTTTGGGAGGCCAAGGAGGGAGCATCGATCGAGACCAAGAGAGTTTGGTACCAGCCTAAGCAAGAGCAAGAGCCCCCTCTACAAAAAGTAGAAAACTTAACCATATATAGTGGCACATGCTGGTTGTTCTAGCTACTCAGGAGGCTGAGGCAAGAGCATTGTTTGAGCCTAGTAGTCTGAAGTTGCTGTGAGCTATGATAGAGCCCCTGTACTCTAGCTGAGATGACAAGAGACCATGTCTCAATAAATAAATAAATAAATAAATAAATAAATAACTTTAAAATTTAAAAATAAAGTGTATTCTGAAGTGATGGGCCTTACTAAAAAAAAAAAGTATAATTTATATTTAATTGTTCTTTTTTTTTTTTTTTTTTGAGACAGAGTCTCACTTTGTTACTCTGGGTAGAATGCTATGGCATCATAGCTCACAGCAACCTCAAACCTCCTGTGATTGAGCAATCCTCTTGCCTCAGCCTCCTGAGTAGCTGGGACTATAGACTCCTGCCACCACACCCAGCCTAAATTGTCAAATCTTATAATGTTGGCATAGTGAATTCAACCTATCACATATATGAAGAAAAAGCATTTTTTTGTGTTGATAATGATACACCAGTAAGTGGTAAGCCTGCAATCCTGTTCTATTTCAACATTTAAAAGTCAACAATAGCCATTTAAGTCTGGCATTAGGAAGCCCCCCAAGAGCAGCTTATATATAAGCCTGTATTTGTTGCTTATTCTCAGTGTACCTCAATAACCTCCTCAGAAGAATAAAATTCTGACCCTTTAAAAGAAAAATAAAGTCCAATGCTCTGGCCATTTTTTCCAGGAACTGTAGGGCTTTATTACTTCCCTTCATAACAGCGAACAACTAAAACTGGAAAACACAGTTCAATGAGCTGAGTCATTAACTATTGTACTTAGAACTTGGACTTCTATAACATCACTTAGAAAAACATCATATTGTGGCTCCGATGCACAGACAATGCAGGAAAAGAAAAGCTGTGGGTTGCCACAGCAACTGAAATACAGATATCTATTGGAATAAAGTTTTGATTTTTTTTTTAGCTTATGATCACTCTGATTCCTCTGTAATATATTTTATGTCAATATGGCTGAGTAATGGTTGATCGGGAACTACTTAGAAGCATCGAATTTCTATAAATGTTGTCAGTACATAATGCTCTGGTCATATGCTTGCACTTAATTGTGTCATTTGTTTTAAGAATAATCCTGTTTTAAAAATACTTTTGACTTTTTTCTCAGAAAATATTTCTAAGCAAGCAAGTAGCAAGTAACACTTCCATCAGCAGTAGCACATTTAGCTAAAGTGACATTATGGCACCTTCAGAGAATGTTCTATTCTAAGATGCAGAAAATGAGATAAGATGGCAGAAGATAATACATTATTTGAGACCACAAAGTGAATCAGGGCAGAACTATTACTGGAACTGGCTCAGGATGAGCCATTTCTCCAGGTGCTGTTCTGTGAAATGTGTGCTGATTTCGAGAGAACAGTTCTACCACTGGTGCACTTTTGACTGCAATCTCCAAATCAGACCCACTTGTTTGTGTGTCTGCAAGACTGAAATGTCTCCAGACTAAATGCAGACTAAATCCCCTGCTCATCCATTCTGTCGCCAGCCACACTCCTACACCCAAGGCTAGACTAACTACTATGCAAAATAGGACAGCGAGACGTGTGTCCCTCCCCTCAGCGTTCACAAGTAACATTCTCTTGTGTGAGCACTTTATCAGTGAAAAACCAAGCAGCTCTGGGACACCCACTCTCTTTTTCCAAAGGATTAAGCTTTCGTGCGCTACTTGTACTACAAAATGGAGAAGCTTCCTGCCTGACAGAATACCCCCTGATTCATTTGTTTCATTTCTTTTTCCTCTACAAACAATTTTTAAAGAGGAAAATGTTTCTACTTACTTGCAAAACTGAATTCTTCTTTCTCATTTCCCCCTCCATTTGCAGTTTTTTTATTTTTTTAACTCTCCCTTTTCCCACTTCCCGGCAGCCCTTTTCAAGAGGTGAATTGTATAAAATTAATATTTTCTATTTCTTCCTCTTTCTCTAGTCAAAAAAATTATATTCTGGGCGGTGCCTGTGGCTCAAAGGAGTAGGGCACTGGTGGGTTCAAACCCAGAAGTGGTGGGTTCAAACCCAGCCCCGGCCAAAAAAAAAATATTATATTCATGTTAAGTATTGGTATTAAAAAAAACATGGTGAGATACCATGGTGGTATACCTGAAGTGAGAAATCACTTAAATAACTAATAAACGAAGGATATTCACAGTGAACATTATATTAAGTTATAATTTTAGTATGATTAGACAATTAGCAATGTGAAAAAGATAACACTCCCCAAATCTTTCAAAGGGCTCCGACTCATCATTACATAATATTCACATGGGCGAGTGAATAGTAGAGAAATTGTTTGAATTCATAAGAAAGAGCAGCTAAGTTTTTCAACGTTAATATCTCTGTGATGACAAGAAATGTCCACTCAATCAAATTTTGCTAATTTGGGAGGTGATCTCATAATGCAGAGATAAAAGGGATGTTTTCATATTCACGTATAAAAGTCAGGAGTTCTTAGCAATCTGAAAGCACTTAAGTCCTAAAATAAAAGTGTTACATACTGGTTAAATGCATAGGCTTTAGCCCCTTAAACTGCAGGGGTCAACTCCCAGCTTTCCTACTAGCTATATGTACAGGGGAAGGTTACCTAACCTCTCTCTTTCCTCACCTTTACAGGGAGAATAATAGTCCCTTACCTGAAACTAATTCAGATATTTGAACTACTTAGAATAGTGCCTGGCATACTGTAAGCACTTAATGCATTAGCTATTCTTTGCATTACTTGATAGTGACACTGAATTAAACAAACTAAAACTATTGCTAAATGCAACTTAAATGAATGGAGGTGGTAGCCCTCAACCATGCTGCATGTGCCTCTGTATCTCTGCTGCGTGGACACTGACACCACCAGGTGAGCACGCTGCAATCGATGGCACACTACCTGCTCCTCGCCCAGTTGTTTTATCCCAGCAGTGTGGACACAGAGGAGGACAGCAGTAGTGGACAGGGCTCACTTAACTTCTCAATACCATTCCCAACGATCCCTTCAGAAAGACGGACACACTGACAATATCATTTTCTGCCTTCTTTGGGCTGTTTAACTCTAATCTGTGCCTCTGGCTGTTCTCACTGCCACGCTTCCAGCTTAGTCCTAGATTCAAGTCTTTAGCCCTCACCCCCCTGAGAAGCATAATAATCAGTACTGACTGGTTTCTTAGCTAATGGAATTAAATCATTGCCACCTCATCTGTTTTCTTAAAATAGCAGATTATTTCTCTCCTTCTCAGCACCGTTTCTCAGCTAATTTGATTCATTGTCACCCTATCCATTTACTTAAAATGGAAAACTGTTTTCTTCCTTGTTTCTGCTTCTTTTCCAGTCCTAAATAGAACTCAATGGACTGTAAAACAATCGTTTCTTTCTTTCCTCTATTCCTCCTGAAATTTTATATAGTCTGAAGCATCTTCAGACCAGAATTGAGTGCAGCTGACCAGGAGAAAGCCCCCTTCCATGGCCCAGCTCGAAACAGAATGGAAAATATGCACCAAGTATACTGAACTTCCCTTTTGAGACAGGGTATATTTCTGCAGGAGGATGTCCTGGGAGGCACAGCTGCCACCTTTGAAACCTACTTTCCATTGATCTGACAAACGCTCCTGCTTTTTTATTTTTTAAAGACTAGTCAAGTGCAGTAGTGAGAAGGGAGGAAAGAGCAGAACAAGGAGTTGGATCTATGGCGACTGTGATCAATCATTGAGACAACTCATTACCTTCAGACCGGCCAAACCCTCTTGCTTTCTTATGATCAGTATTATAAACCAGATCAAAAAACGCAACTTTAAAGCAGCCTGAGCAACATAATGAGACCCCATCTCTACAAAAAATGGAAAAATCAACTAGGCATGGGGTGTACACTTGTAGTTCCAGCTACTTGAAAGCATGAGGGAGGAGGTTTGCTAGAGCCCAGAGATTTGAGGTTGAAGTGAACTACGATGACACCATCGCACTCTAGCCCAGGCAACAGAATAAGACCCTGTCTCAGAAACAAATAAAAACGGCTCGGCGCCTGTGGCTCAATTGGCTAAGGCGCCAGCCACGTACACCTAAGGTAGCGGGTTTGAATCCCCAGCCTGCGCCGGCCAAACAATGATGGCTGCAACCAAAAAATGACCGGGTGTTGTGGCGGGCACCTGTGGTCCCAGCTACTTGGGAGGTGGAGGCAGGAGACTCGCTTGAGCCCAGGAGTTGGAGGTTGCTATGAGCTGTGATGCCATGGCACTCTACCCAGGGGGATAGCTTGAGGCTCTGTCTCAAAAAACAAAAAAAAACTAGGAACTATTCTTTATTTTGTATACTCCACAGCAGTTGTGTTATGTAGAAAGCAAAAGTTCAACACATATTCTTCAAAGTCCCCTTCACAGGACATCTAATCAGGAAAGAATACAAAGTACCTCAGGGGTACATATGCCATCTCTCTGCTAAACAAATGCTAAGAAACCATTCCTCAAACGTCAAGTACAGATGTTCAAATAAAAAGAGCCACCAATAAGTTACAGCTTATCGGCTCCCCAGTTTGAAAATAACAGTAAATATCTGTAGGCACCATGGGGCTTTAAGTGATGAGTGGCAACCAGATTACAAGTCAGCTTGGAGTTTAAAAAGCATGCCCAACTTTGGAAGTTAAAGAATGTGCCAGGGAAATGCATGCACTGAGTGAAATAGAGAAAAGTGTTAGGAAAAGGCCCTGTGATGCCTGAGAATATAACCCATATCACCATTAGAAGTTGCAGAGAGTCAAAGTTATGAGAACTGGTGAATATAACAGTGTAGGAAAAAGCTAGAACATGCACATGCCAAATAAAATGTCCTTACCTCATCTGCCATGAGCCGCTTCAGAGTCTACGAATCAGGAAAAAGGCGGGAAAAGAAAGAGAAGCGAGATCAGTGAAATGCCAAGAAGGCTCCCAAACACCAGATAGGTTGGGGAGAAAAAAGGAAGAAAAAATAAGTTGAAAGGACCTAAGTTATTTTACACAAGTGAATGATTTCTGCCAAAGTATTTCTTAGTACACTCCCTTAGGTAAGGTACAGATAGTGTTTTAAGGTCAGTAACCCATGACACCTCCTACCTTCCTAAAAAAAAAAAAAAAGATAAAGAACTGAATGGATTCTGATTCTAATGACCAGTAAACTTAAGGAATGTGCTTGACTTCACTAGCAAACAAGGAAATACACATTAAAACCACAGTGATGTTTATCATTTTGTATTCTTAAGACAGGCAAAAACTTTCATGTCTGTCTTGTAGAGCAACAGGCGCTCTCACACACTGTTGGTGGTGTTAAACTGCTATAGTCTGGAAAACAGCATGGCACCATCTGGTAAAATTAAATATGCATATGCCCTACAACCAACCTGTAATTTCTATGTATCCACACTGCTGAAACATGCACATATACAGCAGAATGTGTGTAACCAGAGCGTTTGTAGTAACATTCTAATATCTAAAACAGAATAATCCAAATAGCCATCAAGACTGGAAAGTAAACTGGTATACTGGTACAATGGAAAACAATTATACAAAGAAAGTGAATGTGAATGAACTTACAGCTATTCATAAACATAATACTGAATTACCATTTCATCTAAATCACTGAGTTAAAACAACACGTAAAATTAAACCTTATGATTTAAGATGTAAAATTATAAAGGCAATCATTACACAAATGTCAAAACAGTGGTTACCAGGGGTGGGTGGGAGAGCTGTGAGTGCTATAACTAGGAAGGGGATAAAGTAGCTCCTTGGGTGCTTACCATATTCTACTTCTTGACGTGGGTGGTGATTACATAGGTGGTTCAGTTCATAATTATTCAGTATGTTTTATGTTCTCTTCTGGATATATGTTATATATATTTCACCAGTAGGTCTGGGAAAGCAAGAATTTTTCTTTATCCTAGTTAATTTTAAACTATCTTTTTTTGTTGTTGTTATTAATGTCCTTGGAGGAGTATGGTTAAATGTCTCTTGAATAACCTTCCTCAACTAGTAAAAATCTAGTTCTGTTCCTACCACAAAGCTATTTTTCTTAACCTTCCTAAAAAAAAAAAATCTAAATCACTATATTTATGTTTGCTATATCATACAATTCCAGTGCTAAGTGTCAATCTAAACTCTGTGCTCCAGGGAGGTCAAGCTTCTACTGGCTAAGTGCTAATATCTCACCCAAAACCTTAAGCATCTTGCTTAGTGTTCACGGAATTTACAGTGTCTTTGTATGTGCTACTGAGGTGCAAAGGCAGAAGCACAGTTCCTTTTGTCACACTCTAAATCACTTGGCACACAGAGGTGAAATAAACACAAAAGGATGCAGTAGGGGCAGCCACAGCCAAGGTTAAACTTATTTGCTTCCAGAGTAATTGCTTCAAAAACCTTGTCCTCCAAACTCAAAGTGTTCCCTCAGAGCTAAGAAACAACCAAACACTGCTAGGATGGATGCAATGAAGGGAATAGAACTTGGGTTTAAAGCAGTGTTTTTCAACCTTCTTTATCTCACAGTGCACTTGAACCTAACTTAAATTATGTTGATCAAGAAAAAGAGTAGGCTCGGCGTCTGTGGCTCAAGCAGCTAAGGCGCCAGCCACATACGTCTGAGCTGGCAGGTTCAAATCCAGCCCGGGCCCGCCAAACAATAATGGCTGCAACCAAAAAATAAAAATAAAAAAATAGCCGGGCGTTGTAACATGCACCTGTAGTCCCAGCTACTTGTGAGGCGGAGGCAGGAGAATTGCTTAAGCCCAGGAGGTAGAGGTTGCTGTGATGCCATGGCATTCTACCCAGGGCGACAGCTTGAGGCTCTGTCTCAAAGAAAAAAAGAAAAAGAGTAAAAGGCTTGGTGCCTGTAATTTAGCTGCTAGGGTGCCAGCCACATACACCGAAACTGGCGGGTTCAAACCCAGCCAGGGCCTGCCAAACAACATTGACAATTACAAAAAAAAAAAAAAAAAAATAGCCGGGTGTTGTGGTGGGCGCCTGTAGTCCCAGCTACTTGGGAAGCTAAGTTATGAGAATCGCTTAAGCCCAAGAGTTGGAGGCTGCTGTGAGCTGTGACTCCACCCCACTCTACCGAGGGTGACATAGTGAGACTCTGACTCAAAAAATAAAATAAAATAAAAAACAGGAAAAAGAAAAAGTAAAACACAGAATATACTTACTGTGCTTTGAACTTTTCAAAAATAATTTAACCAATCTTTAAAAATTTTCACAGCATACCTAAGATCCTTTCATCATACACCAGTGTAAAAATCACCCGCCTAAGGAATTATGGCAGCAGAATTGTTCATAGCCACAACTTAAAACAAGAAAAACTAGTAAAATGTTCTGCCTACAATCTTGAGTCATCTCTCTTTAGTCCATTTCTATTGTCACTACCTAAGTTCATGGCACTGGTGTCTCCTGCTTAATTTACCGCAAAGCCTAACTGGTTTCCCTGCCTCAGTCTTGTCTGTTCCCCGTCACATCCATTCTCTATGCTATATCCAAGAATAATCTTTCTAAAATATCAAGCTGTCTGTGTTATTTCCCCCACTTAAAACCCAGTGGTTCACACCTGTAATCCTAACACTCTGGGAAGTGGAGGCAGGTGGATTGCCTGAGCTCATGGGTTCAAGACCAGCCTGAGCTAGAGCGAGACCCTGTCTCTAAAAGTAGCTGGGCATTGTGGTGGGCGCCCTCCCAGCTACTCAGAAGGCTGAGTGAGACAAGAGAGATCACTTGAGCCCAAGAGTTTGAGGTTGCTGTGAGCTATGATGCCATGCACTCTATTGAGGGTGACTAAGTGAGACTCTCTCAAAAAGAACAAAAAAAAAAAAAAACAACAAACAACAATAAAAAAAAACCTCAATAGCTCCCCACTGTCCTTACACTATCATCCAAATCCCCTAGCATGGCATATGACTCCCCTGGCTTTTCCTCCAGTCTTATCTCTCAACAAACCCTCCACCTCAAATTCTACTTTTTGGTCATACTGAACTTACAGATTTACAAACAGATGATACTGTGTAGACACCCTACACGTTCCCTAGGCTGCTGCCTCCCTCAGCCTCAACCAGTGTGCCATGAAAAATTTTAAAGATTATTTCCAAAAGAAGTTCAAAGCACAGTAAGCATATTCTTTTTTACTCTTTTCTTTTGATCAATGTAATTTAAGTGTGCCACGGAAGTTTAACTATAAGTTCAAGTGTGCCATGAGAAAAAAAAGCTTGAAAACACTGGCCTAGATTGTACTCCCAAGGTTAACTCCAACAGGCCCTGCACGATACCTCCTTGAATCGGACAGGAACCTTTCCTCATGTTTTCACAGTAATAGGCACTTGTTTGTCTCATAGCACTAATAGTGGATTACAACTGTCTTTTCATTGTCTGCCTCCTCTATCGCCATCCAGAATAACTTCCTCATGAGTAGAGCCTCAGATTTAGCCATTATGTCTCCTATGAACAACCTGAGGCTGCGTCCCTAAAATACCAATCCCTTGAAGAAGCCCTCAAAATCTATTCCATGTCTTCATTATATCAATGAAAAAATTGAAGCTCTAACAGGTGGAGCAAATCAATGAAGTCACCTGATTAGGGGCTGAGTTGGGTATGGAAGTTGGATTTCCAGATTCCAAAGCCCTACAATCTTTTTCTCCCAAATTCTTCTTTTTCCTATGTAATGCCCACTACACTCTTGCCTTTAGCTAGAAAAGTAAACACACATTTTTATAAGAAAGAAGATACTAGTTTCCCTTGCTTTCCTGGGGGGCGTCATTAGAAAGGATTTGATCCTTTAAAAAAAAACTATCCATGTTTTAGTGCTCAATTTGGAGTAAGGACAGCTAAAGTGACCATGCAGGATAAAAGCGGCATTTACTCAACTAATCCAACAGAGGGCAGCAACAACCAATAAAGTAAATCCAGCATATTACAGACAAAATCATCTGAGAACCCAGATGACCTGGGCTGAACAGCAAGCTTAATTATTGAAATGGAAACCTGCTGCTACAGTATATTGAGGGTGTATTGTTTACTTATTTAATAATACTACATGTGTTTTTCTTATGGATGCTATGTATAGTGTGTTTGTAAACAGTTTGTTCAGTTGTTATTTTTTAATTGTGTCATTAGTAGTTTTGTGGATTCTCTGAAATGAAGAACTTGTTCCTAGATCATGAGAAGAAAAAAGAACTAAAAATAGTGGAGTCCAGGAAGATAAATGCTACTACTGAAGCTGTACTTATGCCTTACAGCTCAGAAACGCCCAAGATTTTTTATGAATTCTCTAATCATCCTACCTACCTCTCAACATTTCTACTTTTTTTTTTTTATTAAATCACAGCAATGTACATTAATACTATCATGGGATACAGTGTACTGTTTCTATATACAATTTGAAATACTTTCATCCAACTGGTTAACATACTCTTCATGTATTTTTCTTAGTTATTGTGTTAAAACATTTATATTCTACATTTAGAGAGATTCAAATGTACCCTTATAGGATGAACCATAGGCATGATCCCACCAGTCACCCTCCCTCCACCTGATCCTCAGGTATTGTCTTAAGCCAAAGGGTGGAACCTTCACTGAGAGATTCCTGAACCACCAACCACAAACCAGAATTAGGGATGGGAGTCCACCACTCCCATTTGTGGCAAATGGCACTTTCTGAAGATGCCAATAGTTTGGATTACCCTTCCAGCCTAAGCTAGTCACTGCAATTGCCCAACAGGCCTCTGGGGTGGGCCGCCCCACCCACTTGACATCTCCTCCTAAGCGCTTGTGCCTCAGATGTGGTTCAGACTTATTCTGTCTATTTTCCAGTGATATTCTGCAGTGTGTGTGTGCGTGTGTGTGGTGTGTATCTTCCTTTTGGCAGGCTGAACTATGATTTCTTAGTCACAAGGCCCAATGAGCTCTCAGAATCCTACAATTCTAGAGGTATTTGGGTGTCTTTCTTGGCCAATGTGTACAAATGGCTTGTTTTCCAGCACATTTTAATTATAATTTGCCTCATTATGGAATGACTTTTATAAGAAGATGCATTAAGCTTTCTTTGGCCTTAACTCCTATAATTTCTTCTTGCTCCTAGAATAAAGTCCTAAACCCTTAACAAGGCCCGGTAGGGTCTGACCCTCCCTCGTCCTCCAGCCTCATCTTGGCTACCCTTCTGCATTCTCCTTCTCCGTTAACTATACTGAATTGTCCTCAGTGTACCCGCTCAGCTTGCTTTCTCCTTCCTTGAGGCCTTTGCACAAGCTATTGACTATTTGTACAAAGCCTTTCCCCTTGGTAGCCAACTCCCACTTACTTAGGATTAAACTTGAATAAGTAGTATTTATTCCTGAATACTTTTCTGTGTATCCTCATCACTTCTCAGCCTTTTGGCTAAGATCAAGTGTCTCTGTCTCCCTTGGTCCCTTTCCTAGCTGTGGGTTAGCTTCCATATTAAATGCTCCTGAGGATTCTCAAACAATTATTTTGCTAATTTACCTTAATTTAATTGCCCATAGTTACTTGTTTATTATTTGTCTTCTCCGGGGGACTGTAAATGCTATGAGGCAGGAATTGTGTCTGCGCTGGTCCCCTGTGTACATCCTTAGTGCTGACCCAGCTTCCTGGTGCACGGAAGGTGCTCAGTAAGTGCTGGTTGATTCCAACAGTTGGGATACATTTATTCTTTCACTCTAGGAGGAGCCACGATAGGCTTTTAACAGCTTAGATTACTTGAAAATTTAAATTCACACACTCATCATATTTATATGCCTGTGTATTTGGTAGGCAATGTAACAGGGCTTCTTAAATTTCCACAATGCTATTTTTATCTTATATTTCCAATAACTTCAAAGTTAGATTGGACTTTTAAACAACTCTATCTGCCCACAAAATATTCCTCTGCTTTATTCTTTAACCAATTTCAATATAGGCTCTGTTACATCCAAAATTTCTTTCTCTCATTCCTATTCTTCCTTCCCTTCACCGTGAGTACTTTCGGACCTTATTTTGGATTTTTGTCTGCAGTCAAAACACCGTCAACTCCAAAATACTGTCCCCTACTTCAAAAGAACAATAAGGAGCATTCTAAGATATATCCACCCATTCTGTGGGTATTTTTCAGCTCCCTAGATGAAAGTTAACTGCCTCTATCTTCAGACTGTAAAATTCCTCTAGCTGGGAGGTTTTCTGCTCTGTGCAGTTTTATGACATTTCGTAAGCATTAATGACATGCTGCAGCATTTTGTAGAGTACCATAACAGAGAATTATATATTAGAGAAAAATTAAGGCCATCAAACCTGTAATCAGGCCTTAGGAGAACTGCTGAATATCTTAAGTGCGTTTTAGATTTCTATAAAATTTGGCTTGACATTTATATGAGATTCCAAATTGTTTTTATTTCTCTCATCTTGATGATCACCCCAACTCATGTACTCTGGTTTTCCATTTTGTAGGAAAAAAAAAATTACAGATCAAATCTGAACTGGTAAAGCCAAGGGCAGACGTTGCTTTCTCGGTCTATTTAATAAAGCAAAGAGAAATACCTTTAATTACCAAATCTTCCAAAATTCTTGACACAATTAAAATGTAATCATCAAGTAATATCTCACACTTGTGATAAAGAGAGAACGAAAAGAAGTTGATATATTGAATGGCTAGTGACAAGTCTGCTGACTGGCCCTCTATTGGGAGTTTTACTCACGCTCAGAATATTCCTGAAGAAAAGGGATTATCTGCATGTGGAGGGTGAGAAAATAGAGTCAGAATCTGCTAACTTGTTTTAGGTCTTATGGATAGAAAACTAGGAGGCTGGGATTAAACCTAGAGCTGAATGATTCATCCTTTGTCTTCTTACTAAGACCTGAATGGCTCAGACCTGGTGTCTGCCCTCATGGACTTTAAATTCCAGTGGGGGATGGAGAGGTAGACAGTGGATGAGTTGGCTCCACAGAGCTGGGTGCAGGGAAATGGGACAGAACCAAGATGATGGGGGTAGGGTGAGAGGGCTATTTCATACTCATTTAAACAATCATTTAAATCTTTTTTTATTGTGGAAATTTCAAAGGCACAAAAACGAATCCCCATGTAACCTCAGTCTCCTTCGAGAATGTCAACACATGGCCAATCTTATTTCTTTTATATCCACACAGTTCTGTCTGATTTATTTCATTTCTAAGGATTTTAATGAATATTTCCAAAAGGTGAACTTTTTTTTTTCTTTTTCTAGACAATCACACCACCATGATTTCATCTCAAGATGAGTAATTAATTTAGATTGGGGTTTGAGGAAAAAGCATTTGGAAGGGGTATGTTTTGATGAGCTCAGAGTGATGAAAGGTGCCAGCCATGAGAATATATAAGGACTGTCCTAAATGGTTCTTGTTTTTAAACCAATTTAATAGTTTATTGGCTAGAGGGAAAAATAATCAGATTTCTCAAAATCAATTTCAGCTACTCCCTGTAAAATAGTAAGAAGAAAATGTGTTTTTCTAAGTAGTAGAACATCTATGTTTTTGATCCAAGATGTGTTGAAGTTTTTCCTCTTCAGATCACAGATGGATATAGCTGACGATGGAGGAGGGGACAAATAGAAAGCTGGGACAGGCTCGGTGCCTGTGGCTCAAACGGCTAAGGCACCAGCCATGTACACCTAAGGTGGCGGGTTCGAATCCCCAGCCTGGGCCCGCCAAACAACAATGATGGCTGCAACCAAAAAATGGCCGGCGTTTTGGCGGGTGCCTGTGGTCCCAGCTACTTGGGAGGCTGAGGCAAGAGACTCGCTTGAGCCCAGGAGTTGGAGGTTGCTATGAGCTGTGATGCCATGGCACTCTACCCGGGGGGATAGCTTGAGGCTCCGTCTCAAGAAAAAAAAAAAGAAAGCTGGGACAGAGCCAGCTCTGACCCCTGTGAATCTTCTTTGCAGAATTGCTGTGGCTCCCTAAAGCCTGCTGAGGGTCCACAGCTGGCTAGACTGGACATCCTTGCTGCCTGGCTATTTCATTATTTCTCTTTTGATAATACACTTAACCAAACCGATCGGGAACCCAGAGACCAAACGTACTCTTAGAAACCGCTGGATTACCTCATCCCACTCCGAGGAGTGTCCTGTGCTTACTCGTTCCTTCCTGGACGAAGCTCAGCTGAACAAGGAGCCGCACTAATGTTCCTCGCCGACATTTCAGTCCAACGGCTGCAGGCGGGCACGCCGCCAAGCCCTCCTCTGCCCGTTTGAAATTCAAATCCCTTGAATAAGCCTCAGTGCCACCTTTGTCCAGAAACCTCAAAAGCCCCAGTTCATGTAGATCTGCCTTGAAATTATAAAGGGACATATGACTGCGTAGGAAGATAAACTGTGTTGAAATAACATCCAGAGTGGGTGTTAAATAAATTCAGGAAAACCAAGACATTCACTGTTAAGCGGAGACGCTGTCCTCAACTCACCTCCCAGGCGAGAAGTGGGCGAAGAGGCCACATGCTGGGAGCCCACACTCCTCCACTCGCTACCCGCTCGTCTTCTATGGTAATTTGTACTTAAAAATAATGTAATTAACCAACTTTTTGTAGCCTTTGAGCTCCTGTCCCAGCATCTGGAGAGGTGTTCTCAAAGTCTTAGCTTGGGAAACTTTTAGTTAGGATGAGAGAACCTTGGGTCTACTTTCTAGTCCAGCAATGTATTTGCTATGTGAACTTGGCAAATCACTCAAGCATCCTGCACTTTATTTTCCACATCTGCAAAATGGGAATGTTCAGATTTGGTTGTTATGAGGATAGAATAAGAGGTATGGGAAGATGCTTTGAGAGGTAAAAGGCCCAATGTAATCTAAGCTTTAAAAAATAGGAACGCTCTTAAGAGCGGTGCAACTGTGCTTTGGGACTGATAAGGGATTTGTTGGAAGCCTGTGGCCCAATTTGATTTAAAAGAAATTCAGCAGACATCTACTCTGTGTTTACCATGCTTTCCCTGGCGCCAAGGAACTTTCAGGGGTGGGCAGACAAGAAACACACAAAGAAAATGACCAGACAGCGCTAACCAAACAGTATATCTCTGAGCAAGGTTAATGTCTCCAAGCTGAGTTTCCCTATGAATTAAATGGGAACAGTAATAAGACCTACTTCATGGGATTCTGGTGATGATTCAAAGAGATAGGATGGGCATTTAGCACAGTGTCTGACATACAGAAAACTCCTTACATTTTATCCGCTTTTAAAAAGACAATTTACATTTTTCTTCCTCTATAAAGGCAAGAAAGTCCTGGTATTCTTTTCTCTCCATTACCTTTATGAAGAATGTTTTATCTGTTTATTTGTTTGTTTCCTGTCTGTCATAGGAGCCACAGAGATTTTGCAGCAGTTTGTTTGAGGGAATGGAATGAGATTCGGTGGTATTTAGGAGCCCTATCAAGATGTGATTTTAATGTTCTCTGAGCTGAGGGTGGGGGAAATCTGACTGAGAGAGGTGACCTAGAAGGAGTAAGAGCTCAGAGGAGGCAGGCGGGACCAAGGTCAAGAGCACAGGAGTCGGTGACGTGCCTGCACCCCACGTGCTGTCATCTCCTTCCCCTGGACGAAGGCAGATAGCACCTTTCCAGCACCGCAGCCTTTCCCGCAGAGCCAGCCCTGTGCGGGTCCTTGCTGTTGGTTTACACACTAACAACTGTGTGTTCTTTTTAGAGATGTAGGAATTAGTCTCCCTGGGGCCTAAGGAACAGAAGGGCGGGGGTGAATCTAGTGAACAATTTCAAGATGGAAATGACCAGATCATCTCAACTGCCCATTGAGTATAGGAATCCAGCTTCTGACTTGAGCACACAAGGTAGTCACGGGGCAGTGGGAGTGAAAAAGAGAGAGAAGACTGAGACCAGTCTCCCCAGAATAATGATGGCTAGTATTTATGGAGCAATTATTATGTCTTAGGTGGTAGGCCCTCTGCTAGGAGCTTTGTGAACCTTTTTTCATTCAGTCCTCACCATAACCCTATGAAGTTAGTCACAATAGTACCTCTATCTTACAGATGAGAAAATTGAGTTTAGGTAGCCTTGTATTGATTAGGAGTAGATTTGAAGTAGGTAATGTGACACTGGAGCCCAAGGACTATGCTAAACAAGCATTTAAAATACACCCAGGAAAGAAGAAGTAGATAAAACCCCCCGAATTGGAGAGTATGATGGAGTTTTCATTCAGACCCAGGGATTACTTCATTAAATAATTCTTTTTATTTTTTATTTTTTTGTAGAAACAGAGTCTCACTTTATCACCCTTGGTAGAGTGCCGTGGCTTCTAAGCTCACAGAAACTTCCAACTTCTGGGCTTAGGTGATTCTCTTGCCTCAGTCTCCTGAGTAGCTGGGACTACAGGCACCTGCCACAAAGCCCAGCTATTTTTTTATTGCAGTTTGGCTGGGGCTGGTTTTGAACCTGCCATGCTCAGTATATGGGGCCAGCGCTCTACCCACTGAACCACAGGTGCCACCCAAAGAATTCTTAAAAATAAGTTTTTGTGGCAATCAAAACTGAGAAAAATTTGGATCACTTCTTTGGCACAAATTTAGAATGAAAAGTTTCAAAGATATCCTTGTTTGATTAAAAAAACAGAGTTCTGTTTGTGTCTGACAGAGAATTAATTGGAAATGCTATAATGAAAAGTTTGCTATTTCAGGGGCAGCACCTATAGCTTAGTGAGTAGGGAGCCTGCCCCATATACCAAGGGTGGCAGGTTCAGACCTGGCTCCAGCCAGACTGCAACAAAAAAGTAGCTGGGCTTTGTGGCAGGTGCCTGTAGTCCCAGCTACTCAGGAGGCTGAGGCAAGAGAATCACCTAAGTTCAAGAGCTGGAAGTTGCTGTGAGCTGTAATGCCACAGCACTCTACTGAGAATGACAAAGTGAGACCATCTCTAACAAAAAAAAAGAAAGAAAAAAAAGTTTGCTATTTCAATAGTAATATCCTCTTTAAAGTTACCTGCTGATTGTTGGCACACCATAAGAACAATAGAATTAATGTGTGTGTGTGTGTGTGTGTGTGTGCTGAAAATTATACAAAGAATCATCTAACCAGAAAGCAGCTAAGTGATTGCTTAGAATGGTGTGGTTGTCGTATTACATTCCTTTGCTTCATTCTTATTTTTGCTTTCAAGTTTCATTCTAATAAACCATTGAGTGGAACTGAAAGGGGAGTTTATTTATTCCTCATAAGATAGGAGGACTTTGTAATCACATGTTATTTCTTAACATATAAATGTCTCAGACATCCAAAAGAAACATACTACCAATGTAATATCACTCTATACCCACATCTCTATAAATAAGACTATTTTCTGATAGATGGTGGCTTTTAAAACTGTTCCTTTTCCCATTTAACAGTACATAGCATTCAGGCAGTCACATGTTTATTTATTAGATAATCCTTGCCTTTTAGTTTGTTTTTTTTTTTTGCTTCATGTTTCTTATCAGCGGCAATTATAATCAATTACTTGTGGAAAAGAGGGAAGTCCTGCTTTATGATACGATGACACATAGTAGATACAGTCTTTCTGTTTAGAATTGAACACAGCTCTTGTATCAGCTTTCTGTAAGGGCCTAGAAAAGGCTCCAGGGCTAGAACTTAGATGAATAAAGCAGATTTTTTTCTTAGTCTCCTTTCCTAAATACTTTAACTTTTAGAAATAACACTGGTTAGCCAATGAAAACACTTCTTTGATAAAGGCTAAGAATTTAAGATAAAAAACAGCTGGGCAGGTTTTTTTTTTTTTTTAAAGGAAACAACTTTGAACTATATAGACAATGTCCCTTAAACCCAAACAGATGTGGTTTAATCTTGTTTTTGATCCTCTTGTAGATTTTTCCCCAAATGCCTGCATATGCATAGAAATGATGACTTTCAGATGTTTGAACATAATTTGTCTCTGTTAGAGTATCACCTTGGTACATAGATCATGTACACCAAATACTCTGAGTCTTTGAACAGGCACAGCAGGGTACCAGGGAGAATTTATGACGGTCTTTTGCTTTGGTCCAACAATTCTTTAAGAAACCAAAGGGGAGGAAGAAAGCAATGGTGTCCACATAATGTCATTTTCAAAACAAGAAAGTCACATGTGTTCTCCATGACTTTAGTAAATCATGGTGATAGTTTCAGATCCTCATACTTACAAACGCTTTTAAGATGAATCGTATCACATGAACAGACTGAAAAGTCTAAAAATAACACGCAGGGTTGATTTGTGCACCCTTCTGTGTCTCTGCTGATGAGTACCCACATATCATAAGATACCCTCATGCATTAGAGCTTTCCCATCCCAACGCCAGGATGGAAAAAAGTCACTGGACCAGTCAGACTGTGAAGTTGCCTACTAAGATACACTCAAATCCACTCGCAACTTCAAAGGTTATTAGAGCTGCTACCTCAGGCATTAGCCGAAAGGTTGAAGAAACAGTTGTGCAGATAGAAATTTTATACAGACTTTCCCCTTTCTCCTCCCTCTTCCCCTCACTTGAATGAATATAGTGGCAGACAAAAGAGGAAGAGTGTAGGAAACATGTGGAGAGACTTAAGATAACTAATGGGAATCAAAAGGAAGGAGAACTCTGGGGGCAGAGGGTGCTGTAATTAACACTCAGACCATCAGATGACCTTGGGAAAGTCCGTGGACAGCACTGTTCCAATTTAGCTATTCCTCCAAGGCTCCTCCTCTTTACTTTCTATAATTTTCTCCTTATTTGCAGCCCTTGAGAATATTCAAAAGGCCACATCTGGAGTAGGAGGAAATGAAATACTTATATTTGTTGGCAAAATTTTGCAAAAAAGAAATGTATGTGTGTGTGTGTGTGTGTGTGTGTGTGTGTGGCATTAAGGGGGGAGTGAATAGGAGGGATGGGGGTGAGGCCGATGAGGGTGGCGGTGGTGGGTCTGTGCTTGAATCATTGGGAAACTAGCCCAATGGCTCCAATCAAAACACAAAAGAAGGATCCAATTTATAGTGGTCAAACATTTTCTAGAGCTCTGCTGGCTCTCTAGCAACAGACTATTGTTCTGTGTAATGTCTCACCCCATCAAAACCCTCCCCCGGGCATCAGCATGATGTGAGGTCATTCCTTGCCACAATCTAATCTACAACAATAATCTGGCATTATAGACGGATGCCTATTATTTCAAAAATGCAGCTCTGTTTATACTGCTGGAGTCTCTAAGTCCTCTTCACTGCCCATTCGCGCTGTCCGGATGTGTTTCCTGATCTCTGTGTGAGGAAATTGCCTCGGCTCAACATGACTCAAAAAGAAAATATGAGAGTCCAATGCGTGGTGTTGTCATGATTCCTGTGCCGGGGGCTTCGTGAATGATGCCTCCCACCAAGAATGACAGGAGCCGCCAAAGGACAGAGGAGGTGGGCACTGGCCCGACCACACAGCAGTGAGTCAGAGTTTCAGGAGGTGCGTGGAAATCTGATCCCTTGGGAAGTAAGAAGAGATTGACTGCCTTCATCAGGGGTGCGTGGGTGCTGCTCACAGAGGGAGAGGAACTAGAGGCCTTAGCGGCCACTTTTGCAAATGATTTTAGGCTTGAAAAATGGGGAAAGGAGATTGAAAGTGTTGCATGCATCCCACTAGAAGGCAGCTGAGAAAGATGGATCAAAGGCTCAGCATTAGGGACAGACACAGAACTGGGTTCTAGCACTGGAACTTGTTAACTGTGTGACTTAGACAAATCATTTCCACTTCCTTTTACAGACGTCGTGTGAGATGAAAGGCTCGATGCCTCTTACGGGTCCTTCCAACTGGGAAATGGTCTGACAGTCTTTTGACACTGCTTATGATTCTATAAATGCACACGTTTAATGTAGACTATTTTATCTGTACACATGGCAGACAAGAGAAGGAGTAGGAGGAGCGGAAAGGGAGACAGAGACAAAGACCATGACAGAACAAACACAAATGAAGCAGTGCCGATCGTTTTGGCCCATGTTCAAGTCTATGAAGTGAGTTACCCGGAGTGACTTGGGAGAGACAGGAATCTTCCTCCTCCACATTTGGCCGCAGACCCCACAGTCTGAGCAACTCACCCTGCTGAGAAACATTCTGGTGTTCAAACAGACTCGCATGAAACATTACAATGGTTTTTAAATTTTTATTGCTATTTTTCATACAACACGAGTCTCTAACATAAGCCAAATAGTCAACCACGGAGTCGCTGATCTGCTGTGATGGTGGAGGAAACCCGTGGGCCATGCTAGATAAAAGGGGCGTGTTTGTCTCCAAAGGGATGTCTGCCTAAAGAATCTCCCAGGGCAATGGAAGCTGTATGTGACGTTTTATTACCTCATGTGCGGACGGTAGAAATGTGGAAATGCAGCGCTCACTGGATCCGTCCTTTGGTGTGGAGGGAATCTCTGTGGAACTTACGGAGCATATTAAAGAGACCCACCAAGCCGCTCTGACATGGGTAAGATCAGTAAGTCAGTTCTCATCTTAGAGTCTCTGGCAGAAGGTGATGACGATAATACCAGTAATGAATGTGTGCTGAGGGCCTTCTCTGTACCAAGTACTATGTAGAATATTTTACACATATTCTTTTCTTTTTCACAACATGGTTCATTCAATAACTGGCTTATTTAATTGCCCACTTACTGTATGCTGGATACCCTCCTGGGCTCCAGGGAGATAGCAGCAAATACAAGGTGTACAGAGTTTCTGCTCTCGTGAGGTTAGATTCTGATAGGGGAGAGAGATGATAAATATATATGATGTCAGGTAATAAGCCCTACAGAGAAAGGCACTAGGCAATGCCAGAAGGAAAGGGGGTTGCCTTTTGAATAGGGCGGTGAGAAAGGCCTCTGGGGAGGTGGAGGAAGCAACAGAGTGAGCCCTATGCCCCGGCAGAGAAAGAACAGGGTCATCCCTTCTACAGATGGGGAAACCAGGCTTCCCAGTGTCTTATTTAATAACAGGTGATGATCTCATTGTCCCAACACAGCCTCTGTTTCATATTATATAAACGGTACTGGTCACCAGTGCGCTGTAACTACAAGAGGCCAGCAAGTCTCACCAAAACATAAAAACCGCATGCGTCTCTGAACTCACCATTGCTTAATCTATGTACAGCCCTATCTGGTTGATTTCGTCCCATTATACTGAATGAACAGAATGTCAAGTTGTACTGGGACTGTATGAAAAAGCTACAAGTTTCCCTGGTAGTTTTCACCCTTTCTCTTACTCAACCTTGAACCTCAGGCTAGGAAAAGAGCTAATGGAACAACATTTCTGACAGTGTTCATGGAAGGCCAGGGGATGCCTCAAAGAGGCTGCAGGGTCTTCTGTGTCAGACGACAGAGAGGGTAGGTGGTTAGAACGCCAGGCTGCCGACCCTTGCTTTAGCCAGAGCAGCCGTGACTCTGTCTTACAGGTCGAGGCTCTGAGACTTCTGGGACCAGCACAGAAGTTGACAATACTGTGAACGCTATGGCTCCTTGGGAACAGTAAATAAATTCGTGTTTTGAGCCATCTTAAAAATTTTAATTGCAGAATTTCTTAAAAAGTTTCTGGCAGAATAAAAAGCATAGATATTGACTTTTAAGCTTTGAAAAATGAATGCTGTGTGTAAGTGTCCTATTGGATAAAAACATCAGCTGGTCCCAAGAACTTTTAGCCACCTCTGATCAAAGGTTTGGAGAAGCCTTTAGGGGAGATCGCTACGTGACTACACTTTTCTCTCTCTTCTTTCTTGACAGATATAATGAATGCGCATACTTTATCCATTCATGTACACATGTGTACGTGGCCTAGAGGTTTATTAATTTTTTTGACAACAGTCTTTTTCTTTAATATAAAAATAGAGTGAGGAGGAACTTCTTCCACTGTAAAAATGTCTAATTTTCATACCGATAAAATTAGAAGTCTTACCCATTAGGTGAATAAATTAAAGGAAGAACTAGTACTATGAAACTAATTTATAGCTTTCATATGAAAGCTATAGCCCAATTATAGCCCAAGAATATGGGAAAGGGGGAGAAGGAGGGGAGGGGAGGGGGGAGGATGGGTGGAGGGAGGGTGATTCGTGGGACCACACCTATGGTCCATCTTAAAAGGATACATGTGAATCTTTCTAAATGTAGAATATAAATATCTTAACACAATAACTAAGAAAATACCATGAAGGCTATGTTAACCAGTTTGGTGAAAATATTTCAAATTGTATATAAAACCAGCACACTGTACCCTATGATTGCATTAATGTACACAGCTATGATTTAATAAAAAAAAAAAAAGGAAAGGTTGAAAGCTAGAACTTGGTGTTCAATCCATAGTTAATAGGAAAACTATTTCCTCATAATTACATTGTGTGTTGCTGTTTGGTGTCATCAGCTGTGCAGTTGTGGTGATTGTGGGGGGTGCATTTGTGTGTGTGTGTATATGTATTGTGAGGGGTCTCTGGGAAGCAAGACCTTTCTGTCTCCCAGGCTTTTCCTAGAAGCTTGTTAGAGCAGGAACAGTAATTATTCTCCAGTATACATTTACTCTTTCCTCCTGAATGAGCCCCTCACTGCCTTTCGGAAGGTCATGTGGCTGCCAGTTAACAATAGTAGAAATGCTGGGTGGCTCCTGTGGCTCAAAGGAGTAGGGCGCCATTCCCGTATACCAGAGGTGGGGGTTCAAACCAGGCCCTGACCAAAAACTGCAACCCCCCCCAACCAACCAAACAAACAAATAGTAGAAATGCTTTCCAGTAGCTAAGAAGCCTGTGACTGAGCTATCGGGGGTTGCTGTGGCCAATGGAGCAAGAGCCACCCCCTTAAATGCAATCAGTTACCCCTTTCTTTCTTCCTTCCTTTTTTTTTTTTGAGATAGTATCACTCTGTTGCCCCGGGTAGAGTGCTAGGGCATCACTGTAGCTCACTGCTATCTCAAGCTCTTGGGCTCAAGTGATCCTCTTGCCTCAGCTTCCTGAGTAGCTGAGATTAGAAGTGTCTGCCACAAGGCCCACCTATTTTTAGAACCAGGGTCTCACTCTTGCTCAGGCTGGTCTCAAACTCCTGAGCTCAAGCAATCCACCTGGCTTGGCCTCCCAGACTGCAAGGATTAGACACCACAACCAGACTCCACTTTCTTTCTTTCCCCCTTCCCATGAGCTGGAACTTGGATGTGTGATGTGAACCACCTTTGCCCAGGTGAGTGAGAAACACACTAGAGGGTGACAGAGGAAGATGTAAACTAGTAATAGAAGTTTGGATGATTTCATGGGGAGAAGCTACCTACAACCTGCCCACCTTTGGAGTATTTCAGGAAAGAGAAATCAACTTCTACTCTGTTCAAGCTTTTATGTTTTTGTTGTTGCTACTGTGGTGTTTCTTTAGCAGTTTATCTTATTTACCCTGATGAATAACATATTGGATAGGAGAAAAACATAAAAGTTGATTTGGACCCAGAATACTGAGTTTTGAAATCGCATCTTTGACTGGTCACCCAGGTGAACAAGAGTGAAGGGGCACATATGTAAATGAGGATTTGGCCTCAACCTCTAGTCCTCCGGAGCAGAACATATGCTGTGAACTCAGTCTCTGACAGAGGTGGGCAGGGTAGGGTACTGCAAAGCTTACTGGGTAGAGCTCAGCACAGTGGAGAATGTGTGATCCACCCAAAGGACGGTCATTCAGGAACACTAATTCAGTGTTCTTTGTTATTTTTATATGTTTTTTAAAAAATGGAAACCAGATTTTTAAAAAGTGAAATTCATAGATTTTTAATTAATTGGGTAATGTTTAAGGAAAAAGTATCATATACGCTGTGGTGGTTAATTTTGTGTGTCAATGAATCTGGGCCACAGGAGCCCAAATATCTCTTGCAGAGTGTTTCTGGAAGAGATTAACATGTGAACTGGTAAACTGGGTAAGGGAGACTGCCCTCCCCAGTGTGGGTGGGCATCATCTATTTCCTCTGAGGTCCTGAATAGAATAAAAAGGGGAAGAAGGTCACTTTCACGCTGCCTAACTTCTTGAGTTGGCACATTGATCTCCTCCTGTCTTTGGTGTTCCTGGTTCTCAGGGCTTGAGTTTGGATCAGAATCCAGAAAAACACGGTCCCGAACACCAAAATCCAAATGTTAAAATCCCAAAAGACAAGAGCCCTAAACATCAAAATCCTAAAAGTCTAAATTTTGAAAGATCAAAATTCCTAATGTCTAAAATCCTCAAAACCACAATCCCCAAATATTAAAATTATGAATGTTGAAATCCTAAAAGCTGAATTCTGGGGGAAAGGATTAGTGTTTTTGGTAGTACATGGGATAGTGATATCATGTTAGTTTTATAATGTTAGGCTGAACTATAACCTTGTTATTTTATTTGAAATTGGCAGAAGATTCAGATTAAGTGGGCTGGCCACTCTATACAGCAATGATGAGAATTTCAGTTTGAAATGCATCATTTGCCTGTATTGCCCTTCCTTTCAGCTGATGACATTGCAGGAGCTTAATGAATTAAAGCTGTGTTTACCTGAAGAAGTCAGCAAAGTTACCGACCAGTTCAAAACGAATTAGTGCACAGTAGGATAAAAAGACACATACACAATGGTGTTACTGTTTCATCACCAGTATTGTTTTTGCCAAATCTGTGGTCTGTACATCAGAGGAGAGCTATGCCTTAAAAGAAAAAAGTAGCTATTTGCTGTGACACAAGACTTCAAAATATAGTCAATGATTGTGAAAGTTTGCCAGCTCTTATGGACTAAATCCACAGACTTGCCTATAGTCTATCCCTGACATGTGTGTCTTCACATGTCAAATTTTATTTTTAGGTTTTTTTTTGTTATTGCTTTCCTTTTATTCTTTTTCCTTTAAAAAAAATTAGTGTTTTCCCCACTACCATAAATTGTCAGCATTATTTTTTATAATTTGCTAATGCTATGCATTTTATTTTTGTACCATTTCCAGTATTGGAGGTAGATATGGTATATGGACTTTCAGAGAGCTCTAATTTATTTTATGCATTTTTTTCCTCAAAAGTGTATCATCACATTGAATTTATGTGTAATCATTGTGCATGTATATGAAAACGTTGAAACTTTCTCAATAGATAATGAGATGTCCTTTATGTACATCTGCATTTGTGAAAGATAAAATTTCTTAAGATCTTGGCCCCTTGAATGACTGCAGATGCTATGGTAACCCATTGCAGCTTTTGATTCATCTTGTCAAAAGGCAGGTGGTTTGTCACAATATTTTAGGTTACTGCAGTTATAAGCTGGGTGCACACAATTACTAACCATAATGGTGTGCATTTTACATTCTCTTTTTGTACCTATTTCTTTATAAATACAGTTTGTCTGCTCATAACTCTTGTAACTATCATTAGTGACTGTCATTAGTATACTTGGAAGTTTATGTTTCCAAAGATATGTGATATAATTGCTCAGTTCATTATGTAAAGTGGCTAATGAAGTGATCTGTCATTGTATTATATGTTTTTCAAATAAATCTCCTTTTAAAAATGTGAATAAATGGATTTTTATCTAAAAACATTTTTAAAATATAGGATTTTAAAAGCATTTTTTCCAGAATTATATTTCTGGGATTTTGATCTTTTGGGATTTTAACATTCAGAATTATGGTACT
Source organism: Galagoides demidoff (assembly GCA_963574575.1). Classification (NCBI taxonomy): domain Eukaryota; kingdom Metazoa; phylum Chordata; class Mammalia; order Primates; family Galagidae; genus Galagoides; species Galagoides demidoff. The sequence goes on along the minus strand of CAUYQV010028940.1, from coordinate 50,072 downwards.
CAGAATTATATCTCTCAGGGTTCTCATCAACTCCATTTTTACATGTTTGGACTCAAACTGGAATATACCACTGGCTTTCCTGGATCTCTAACTTTCAGATGACAGATTGTAGGACATCTTAGCCTCCATAATTGTGTGATTGTGTGAGCCAATACTTGATAATAATCCCTTCATTACTCTCTCTCTCTATTTATCTATCTATGTATATCCTATTGATTCAGTTTCTCTGGAGAAACCAGACTAATATATACAGCAAAGAAAATGTTTCTTCAGGATTAGGAACCAAAGCCTAGGATAAATGTCTTGTTGCTTGGGCCAAAACTTAGTCTGAGATCTATTTGCAAATTTATGTGCTTTGGTGGCCTGTTGCGAGTTACTCCATGAAGTGCCACACTAAAACTCTGAATATCCAACCTGATGATTCTGCTTATAAGGTAACTCTGTTACAAGACAAATATATGTAGGGAGAAAAAAGAAGCAAGTAAGAGAAAGAGAGAGAGAGAGAGAGAGACAGCCTAATGTCTTGAGCAGACAATATGGGTCATTTGATCAAACTACATTTCTTTGGCAAGCCAAATGGTTTTGGATCCTTTTTCTTTGCCACTATAATCCATTAAGTTTTCCTAGTTCTAAGTAAAAAGAGTCTTGCTAAAAAGAAAAATTAATAACTTATCATAATGTTAGAAACAAATAGGAACTGGGAAGAACATAAACAAATGAAATTCCTAGAGACTGCTTTGTCAACAAAAAAACTTCACATCAAGTACTTGACTCTGTCTTTACCATCTTAACTGGAGTTCCATACCCACAACTAATGGCTGCTAAATGACTCTGAATAATGCCCAAATGAGGGATCAGGCAACCATATTGTGGTACGTATAGACTAGGATAGGTGAGGAGACTCAAAGCCTGTTGTGACATTGTCACAGCTGGTCTGGCCTGCTAGACAGGGAAGTGGGTCTACTCCATAGTCCACTCCTGCCTGCTGGACTATGAATTCCAGACTGCCCCTCTCATAGAAGCAGGTTCTTTGACATGGTTGGGTCACCTCATTCCCTCTCTGGTGTGATTTTACCCAACAATTTGGGAGCAGATCCTCAACTCCAACTCCCCATCTTTGTGGAGTCTGAACACAGGCTTGCCCAACTCAGTTCCACCCACCTTCATCCCCCTCCCCAACACACATCTGCCTCAGTGGTGGCAGAGTACAAGAAGGAGTTTCCTGGGAGTTCCAGGGCTCTTCCCAGTGCTTGAGATGTCCCATTGCTTGTCCTGATTGACTAAAGCTAGACATAGGTCTCCCAAATACCACCCCAATTGGCACTGGCTCTCGCCTTTAAGTGACATCTACTGGCAGAGAGGTCAACTTGTACAGCCCTTTACAGTACTTACTGATTCAATTGCACAGGGTTTGTCTGACTCTTACCTGCAAGCACCACCTACTGGTCTGGAGATTGAACTGGAGATCCCCATATAATTCATACTGCTATTATAGACACCCACAAGGTTGTGGAAAAAGATAAGATTTCAGAGATCTCCCATCTTCCCTTCTTGACAGGAGTCTAGGACATGCATACTATATCACTGCTACATCCCTCATATAAGTAGCAAGTGAGAAAACCACTTCACTAAGGCTGTCTGTAACCAAGGTATTCACTTAGAACCTAGGCCCCTAAAAGTACCCACAGCAAACCCAAAGATCCATACCCAACATACACTACAGTCACAGTCTTAAGAGGGGAAAAGATTCCATCTAAATAAAAGTAAAGTCCAAAATAAGAAGTGAGAGCATCTCAGATAAGAAGGGATCAGCACATCAACTCTGACAGTATAAAACAAAAGGGTGTAATGATATCATCAAAAGATCACACTGACTCTCCAGTAAGAGATTCTAGCCAAGAATAAATTTTTGAAATGTCAGATAATGAACTCAAATTATGGATTACAAGTAAGCTCAATGAGATCCAAGGGAGTATTGAAAACCAACATGAAGAAACAAAAAGAAAAATTCAGGATATGATTGAAAAATTCATCAAAGAGATAGATTTAAAAAATAAAATAACAGAACTTCTAGAAATGAAGAACTCACTTAGGGATTTACAAAATACAGTGGAAAGTTTTGAAAAAAGACAAGACCGAGCAGAAGAATTTCACAGCTTGTTATTAAGGGTTAGAATTGACCCAGTCAGTCAGAAATAAAGAAAAAAAAAGAATTAAAGAAAATGAGCAAAATCTTAGACAAATATAGGATTACCTAAAATGCCCAAACATAAGAATTATAGGTATTTCTGAAGGAAAAGAAGAAAAGGCAAAAAGATAGAAAATCAATTTAGGGGAATAAAAGAGTAAGATTTCCTTGGTTCTTCTAGAGAATTAGATATACAGATCATGGATCTCCTAATCCAGGAAATCATCAAACTCCTAGAAGATTCATTGTAAATAGGATGTTACCAAGACAAAAGTCATCAGACTAGCCAAGGTCAAAGTGAAGGAGAAAATCCTGCAAACTGCAAGATTAAAGCATGAAGTAATTTATAAGGAAAACTCACCAGACTAACAGCAGACTTGCCAGAAGAAACTTTACAAACCAGAAGAAATTATTCTTAAATAGAGTAACTGTCTATTTAAGAGTAACTGCCAAGAATTTTGTATCCTGCAAAACTAAGCTTCATAAATGAAGGAGAAATAAAGTCTTTCTCAGACAGGCAGACACTAAGATAATTTGTTTCTTCCATAAAAGAAACACTCAAAAGTTTTCTAAATACAGAGAAGAATGGATGATACCCACCAGTGTAGAAACACTCAAAAGTAAAATTGCTTAGCTCTTATGAAATTTAACACAAGGGAGAATACAAAGAATTCAGTAACATTCAATTGGATGGCTGGAATAGTATCTCACATATCATATCAATATTAAGTCAAATGTAAATGTTCTAAATGTTGCACTAAAACATATAGATTGCACAACAGATTAAAAAACATAACCCAAATATCTGCTATCTTCAACAAACATACTTCACTTTTAAAGATTCTCATAGGCTCAGAGTAATGGGGTAGAAAAAATTATTCCATGCAAATGGAAACTGAAAACAGGAGTAGTATATTCTTATAAGAGCTAAAACAGGCTGTATATACAAATAGTAACAAAAAGACAATGATGACCATTATATTATGCTAAAGGAATCAATTCAACAAGAAAATATAACAATCTTAAATATATATGCACTTAACACTGGAGCTCCCAGATATATAAAACAAATATTACTAGACCTAAGAAAAGCAATAAACATCAACAAAATAATAGTGAAGGAACTCAGCACTCCACTGACAGAACTAGACAGATCATTGAGGCAGAAAGTCAACAAAGGAAAACTGGACTTAAATAAGATTCTAGAATGAATGGACCTTTACAGAACATTCTACCACCAAACTACAGAATATACTAGTGGAAGACAAGAAATAACAAAGATCAGAACAGAACTAAATGAAATTGATACCAAAAATAAACAGGAAGAACCCATGAAATGAAAAATTGGTTCTAGACCACTAGCTAGAGATTAACAAAGGAGAGAGAAGATTCATATAAACTCTATCAGAAATGAAAAAGGAGGCGTTATACCTGATAACACAGAAATACAGAAGATCATGTGAGATTATCATGAGCACCTCTATGTACATAAACCAGAAAATATAGAAGAAATGGATAAGTTCTTGAAAACACAAAATCTCCCAAAGCTGAATCAGGAAGAAATAGAAATCCTGAACAAATGAATAAGGAGTAGTAGGATTGAATAACTAATAAAAAATCTCCCAAGAAACAGTAATAGCCCAGGACCAGATGGATTCTTAGCCAAATTTTACCTGGCTTACAAAAAGAATCTTATAGAAACTGTTCTATAAGATTGAGAAGGAGGGAATCCCCCCACCTCACTCTATGAAGCCAGTATCACAATGGTACCAAGGCCAGTAAAGGACACAGTAAAAAAAGAAAACTACAGACAATATGACATTAATGATTGATATAGATGCAAAATTCCTCCACAAAATACTAGCAAAGCAAATCCAAAAGCACATCAAAAAGATAATTTACCCTGATCAAGTAGGTTTCACCCCAGAATGCAAGGATGGTTCAACATTTGCAAATCAGTAAATCTAATTTATTACATAAAGGGAATTAAAAGTGAAAACCATATGGTCATCTTAAGAGGCAGAAAAAGCAGTTGATAATGTATGACCTTTCTTTATGATAAAAACCTTCAGCAAAATAGGCATAGAAAGTACATATCTCAAAATAATAAAAGCCATATATAACAAAGCCACAGCTAACATCATACTGAATGGAAAAAAAGTTGAAAGCATTCCTTTTTAGACCCTGAATAAGACAAGGGTGCCCACTTTCACCACTTCTATTTAACATAATACTGAAAATTCTAGCCAGAACAATTAGGCAAGAGAAAGAAATAAAAGGCATCCAAATTTAAAAGAGGAAGTCTAATTATCTCTGTTGCTGATAATATGATCATTTGATACCTGGAAAATCCTAAGGCCTCTTCCAAAAGACTCCTAGAATTAATAAATAAAGTGAGTAAAGTCTTATGTTACAAAATTGATATAAACAAATCAATAGCATTTCTATACACTAATAATAGCCAAGCTAAGAATTAAATCAAGAACTTAATTCTACTCACAACAGTTGTCTCCCCTCCCAAATGTATTTAGAGATACAGTTAACCAAGGAGGTGAAAAATCTCTACAAGGAGAACTACAAAACACTGATGAAAGAAATTGTAGCTGACATGAAGAAATGAGAAATATACCAAGCTCATGGATTGGAAAAATCAATATTGTTAAAATGTTCATACTTCCCAAAATGATTTACAGATTCAATGCAATTGCCATCTAATGACCAAAGTTACTTTTCACAGAATTAGAAAAAAACTACCCTAAATTTCATATGGATTAAAAAAAGAATCTGAATAGCTAAACCAATCCTAAGCAAAAAGAACAAATCTGCATCACATTACCTGACTTCTAATTATATATTGTATGTATAAGGTGAAAGTAAAACAGTATGGTACTGTTATAAAGGTAGACACATAGATCAATAGAACAGAGTAGAGAACTTGGAAACAAAACCATATCCGTACAACCAATCTTCAGCAAAGTAGACAAAAACATATACTGAAGAAAGGATGCCCTATTCCATAAATGGTGCTGGGAAAACTGGATAGCTACATTCAAAAGAATGAAACTGGATCCCTTACCTCTCACTGGATACAAAAATTAACTCAAGATGCAATCAAGATGTAAATGTCACACCAGAAACCATAAAAATTCCGGAAGAAAACCAAGGAAAAACTTTTTTGGACCGGCCTGGGCAAGGAATTTACTAAAACTGCAAAACCAAATACAAACAACAACAACAACAACAACAAATTAAAATTAAATAAATGAAACTTAATTAAACTAAAAAGCTTCTGCACAACAAAAGAAATAATCACCAAATAGACAACCCATAGATTGGGAGAAAATAATCACAAACTATACATCCAACAAAAGGACTAATATCTAGAATCTGTAGGGATTCAAACAAAGTAGCAAGAATAAAACAAGTAATTCCATTTAAAATGGGCAAAACTCAAGAACAGACACTTGTTTTTTTTTTTTGAGACGGAACCTCAAGCTATCCCCCTGGGTAGAGTGCCATGGCATCACAGCTCATAGCAACCTCCAACTCTTGGGCTTAAGCGAGTCTCCTGCCTCCGCCTCCCAAGTAGCTGGGACCACAGGTGCCCACCACAACGCCCGGCCATTTTTTGGTTGCAGCCATCATTGTTGTTTGTCAGGCCTGGGCTGGGGATTCGAACCCGCCACCTTAGGTGTACGAGGCTGGCGCCTTAGCCGATTGAGCCACAGGCGCCGAGCCAAGAACAGACATTTGTTAAAAAGAAGGCAAGTGTCCAACAGACATATGAAAAAATGCTCAACATCATAAAACATCAGGGAAATGCAAGTTTAAATGACAATGAGATACCTCCCCCTACCACCTTTCTTCTGTCAGAGGGTCATTATCTAAAGCCAAAACAAAACCAAAAAATGTTAGTAAACATGAAAAAGTAACACTTATACACTGTTGGTAGGAATGTAAATTAGTATAACCTCTATGGAAAACAGCATGAAAATTCCTCAAATAACTAAATTAGACCTACTATTCCATTTACCAATCCCACTCCTGGGTGTCTATCCAAAAGAAAATAAGTCATTATATTAAAAAGACCCCTGCATATGTATGTTTATCACAGTGTAATATTCACAATTGTAAAGTTATGAAATTAACCTAAGGGCCCATCAACTGATAAGTAGATCAAGAAAATGCGTTATATATATTCCATAGACTTCTAAAGAATGAAATAATATTTTTTGCAGCCACTTTGATGGAAGTGGAGGCCATTATTCTAAGTGAAATATCTCAGGAATGGAAAAATAAATTTTTTTTCCAGAGGAAAAGGGGTAACGAGGGTGGAGAGGAGGTGAAGGATGAAAAGTTACGTATCAAGTACAATGTACACCATTCATGTGATGCGTACTTTAAAAGTCTTGATTTTACCACAGTACAATTCATCTAAGTAAGAAACACTTGTACCTCCTAAATCTATTGAATTAAAAAAACAGAAAGAGTGTGGCAGATCTGCTTGTTATTTGGGGAAGTGAAGCACCATGGCTATCAGCCACACAGAGCAGGACAGGGAAATTCCACAAACAAAAAAATCACAGTGTTCCTTCTAACGGAAGGGGAACATATTCTTGGTTAGGTCAAAGCAATAGACATCCATTATTAGAACAGTTTCCCTGAGGCATTTCTGGAATTCCTTGGGAAAGTTTTCCCTTCGGGCATTTCTTGGGGGAAATTATATACTTTTTCTCAATCCCATATCCTGAGAAAAATGAGTTTTAGGGATCAGAAAAATGGGGGTAAAGCATTGTAATTCTCCTATGAGAAAAAAAGGTTAACACTCAAGATAGAGATGCTGTTATTCCTCAAAGAAATCCAGGGATTTCACAAAGAAAGCTGGGAGCAGGAAAAGCTGACATGCAGAGCTGAACTTCAAAGCCAGCATTTCCAGTTTCTGGGACGGGGCGAAGAGGGGAGAAGTGGTTTCTGGGACAGGGCGAAGAGGGGAGAAGTCGTTCTCATTTCATCACTGTTACTTGGAGCCATGGGCATGTAATAAATACTTGCTCAAGGCCCTATCTGCTGCTACATGGTAGATTCTTCTTATAAATAAAGTGAACACTCAGGTCACTCAAAAGTCATCCCCTTGACTAATCCCTTGAGTGGTGTTCTAAGAAATAAGCTTTGAAAGTTCTTCAATTGGCGATTTCTACACCTGGTTCTGTGTAAAGCTATTAATTTTACTAGTAGAATGTTCTATTATTTAAAAACCACCCAATAATGTCCACAGACATTTTCCAGTGATCATATATTCAACGAGGCTAGAGTTCTTACTAAACTTAAGCATTTTCTTTACTAAACAATTTTCTGATCTTCCTCATGAGTTAAGAATACATGTATAAAGAACGTTGAAAGTATGTTAAGAACAATTTGTTATCTGGGGGCATTCTAGAGAATTATGATCTTGTTTGGAGGGTTTTCTTTTTGGATTCCTACCTGCATACCTGCCTGCAGTTTGAAACTAGTTACACCAGCCACAGGGAAAAGAGATTGTTCAAAGAGAAAGGAAAGGAGAAAACAGAATAGGAGAGCGGGCCAAGTCTACCCAGGAGGGACTGCTGAGGCAGGGCTTACACGGTCAGCCCTAAGAAGCAGAGAGAGAGACTCTCACGAAGGACAAGGGAGAAGCAGCTCAGGACCCTCCTTTAGGGAGATATGAGGGAGAGGCTGGGGTGGGGGGGGAGAGAGAGAGAGAGAGAAAGAAAGAAAGCAGAAGTGAGCTCTCTTTAGCAGCCATGGAAACCCGTTAGAAATTCAATTTTTTGTGTGTGTTTAAGATTAGATAATTGTCCGGCTCATTTTGGGCTGACAAGAACCAGGTGGACCTGAGATCTCCTTTATCCCAGTGGGGGGTGATGATCTGCACAGGGTTTCTAATGGGGCTGGTGGAGCCCTTCCCCAGGGAGCAGCTGTAGCTGTCTCCAGAAGCTACATAGCTCGTGTTTCCACACAATTGCCACAAACAGTGGGAATCTGCTATGGAAATTTTCCTCCAAACTCTACCTGGGACCCGGAAGGATTCACTTACTAGGATGCCTGGCTGATGTTTTGAAAGAGATCTGTTTTCTCAAGACTTGGATGACAACATGGAAGAACAGGTAACACTAACTCTACACGTAGAAGTGTAGAGACTTCAGGGTTTGAGAGGAAACACAATGTGAGTAGATAGTGGACAGGTTGGCCCCAAACCTGGTATGTGGTGAATGAGCAATAGCCTTGCCTGTGAGCACTAAATGAGATGCCCCCTGCAGGGTCAGGGATGCACGGAGTGCTCAGCGATGCTAGGTGACATCCTTGCTGTGGTTGTCCGAGGGTGACACACAGGAGCAGAGTAGTGATGGCTCTGAGATTTCTGGCCTTGCTCTTGTCCTCCTGTCTCCTGTCCTCTCTTTTTCCCCATGTTCTCCCTTAACTCTATTTTAGCGCTGCTGGGGTTGGTCAAAGGAGTTAGAAACTGAGTTAGAGATGGGGTCTAAAGTCAGTATCCAGCTTTATTATTATTTTTTTATTTCAGATCAGTATGAGGGTACATTGTTTTCATTTTTAAGGCAAAGTTCAAGTTGTAGTTGAACCCTTCACCCAGGGGGTGTGTTGAACACCTTCACCTTGTGCAAGTAGGTGAGATCCTGCCAATCACTGCCCCTCTTTCTTCTTCCCGTCTCCTTCCCTTCCTCTCCCCTTTGCTAGACTATACTTGTGTTTTTCTTTTGTGTGGGCATGTTGTTTATATATTGGTTTCATATTAGTGTTGAGTACATTGGATACTTGTTTTTCCATTCTTTGATATTTTACTGAGAAGAATGTGCTTCCACTCCATCCAGGTAAACACAACAGATATAAAGTCGTCATCTTTTCTTATACCACAGTTTGTTAATCCATTCATGGGTTGATGGGCACTTAGGTTGCTTCCGTGTCTTGGTAATTGTGAATTGAACTGCAATAAGTATTCTGGTGCAATGTCCTAAAATGTTTTTCTTCTGGGTAGATACCTAGTAATGGGATTGCAGGATCAAATGGAAGGTCTAGTTTTAGTTCTTCAAGAATTCTCCATACTTCTTTCCATAAAGGTTATATTAGTTTGCAATCCCACTAGCAGTGTAGAAGTATTTCCTTCTCTCCACATCCAAGCCAGCATCTGCAGATTTGGGATTTCGTGATATGGGCTAAGCTTTATTTATTTTATTTTTTGAGTATTTTTCAGTCAGCTTTCTTTAAATTCCTCCTACCTACTAGGTTGTGTCAGGGGCTTTATATGGATTACGTGATTAAATCCTCACAACAACTTCAAAAGTTAGAAACTATAGTTTCATCATTTTTCAGATAACAAACTGAGGCAAAGAAAGTAACTTTTCCAATGTGTAGAACTAAGAGGAGGCAAAACTGGGATTTAAAAGGGTATCTTTATGTTTTTCTCCATGTCTTTCTCTATGTGACAACCGTCCCCACAGTGGAAGTGGCAACTTTCTGGGTCTACAGTAAGGATGGTAGGGGACGGGGGTGGGTGCAAGGCAGGGCTGGGGTAGGGGATTCATTGATGTGTCTACATCATATTTCCAAGCAATTAAAAATCTGTGTTCCCCTAAGGGTGGCCCAACAATAGTATCTTGGCTTTTAAAAATGGTTAGTTATCATAATCAATTTAGCATTAAAATGAATTACAGTAAGAAGAAAGGTCTTTCTTTGGAGATAAAAATAGCATCTGGAGTGAGTCATCAACTGGAGGAAATTATTTATGTCTTATCTGTGACCCTTTTCTGAGTTTGTTAGTTACCTTTGTCATTTAAAGTGATCGTGATTATGTCATCTGTTATTGCAGTAGCACCTGTGTGTACAGATTTTTTCTGCTTAGCTTTAATAGTTGAGCCAACTTCTCCAAAAAGCAGTTTTAGAAGCCTATCACCTTCTTATTCTGAATAGCTGTAATTTTAGAAGCAAATATTACTGATTAATGACTTCACTTATAATGCAAAATTTTAGTAAATTTTCTTATTTTGCAATAAGCTACCAATTCCCAAAACCCTGTAGAGAAAACAAGCCTGGGGAGCTATCTTTGTTTTCTCTTTAAATATCATATTTTTAACTAAATTATATTTTAAGGGACATGGGGAAGAACATATATTTAAAATGTGATTTTTCTTTTCATTTGCAGAAAAATTTTCTGGTACCCCAGTGAACTTGGGGAAGGCAGAAACCTTATATTAACTAAAATTTGAGATCTCTGTAGTTTGGTGACTTTGAAGTGGCTCTTTGTTGTGGCTTAAATTATAGGAGGGGAGCAAAATCTTCCAGCAACCTTGGGGAATTACTGAACTTTTCCTGCATTTCTTCCTAACCAATACAAGAAACTGCTCTCTTTAGCATAAGGGGTAATGGAGTCTATTTTCAAAAAATAAATACAGAACAGTGTTTCTCTGCTCTCGAACTCTTTTATCCTTGGGAAGAAGGAACAACTTGTAAATAGATTTTTATCTTCCTATCCGTGCTGTTTGTTAAGGATTGATACTAGATAGAGAAAGCAGGCAAGGAAGGATGAGAAACTACAGTCGGGGACACTGGTAAAAGTCTGTGCCCCACCACCAGCACCTTCAGAGCAGAAGACTAATAATTATTTATGAGGTGGTCAAGTTGTGAATTATTAACTATAAGGTGATAGCTCTGCTGGTGATCAATTAGCGTGATAGTTATGTTAGCAAACATTTGCTTCTCACACTACGTTAAGGGTGAACATTTAAAAGAACTCTACCCAAGTATTTTTGTCCGTGTGTTTGTCATTGAGAACTTGAGAAGGAAGAGAAAGCTTTGTCCTAATGCAAGGAAAGCTCTCACTTGCAGCTTGGAAGAAGCCACAGAGGTAGGACATGACCCACACATGTGGGGCAGAATGGGTGGGTGTCGGATCCATTGACCTAGTTGCCCTGTGAGAACGGGCTGTTAGGAACAAATCCGGACAGAGCAGCTCCTCACTTTTCTGGGCTGTGTAAGTTGAAATTACCTTTGAAAAGTGGAAAGCCAGTCTCACTAATTGGATCCTGAAATCATTTGGACAGAATGAGTCTCATGAGGTCAACTTGGCCAGCTTCTGCCTTTGGACAGGATACACATAACGGACACAGGAAAAGTGACTGTTTTACGGCAGACATTTTTTGGAAAGGTGATATTTAATGAGATGACAGTCCGGGGCTGAACCTACATTTATGTTGACAAGTATAATTCTGAACTGCTCATTAATGATGTCCAGTTTTTGAGTCAGAAGTAAACAAAAATAATTCTGTCACTCCAACTTCCAGTTCATGATATAAAAGCTAAAGATTACAAAATTCTGATTTCCATCTCACCTTTCTGATACAAAATTCAATGACATAGCTCCATAATACACATTCTGAAAATTTTTGTTTCTTTTCTTCTCAATAAACCCCCAAGAGTACAATTCAACTTTCTGAGGTTAAAAATAGTCCACATCTTGCAAAACTTATAACTTTCACACTGTAAAAGTTAACACTAAGTTAATTAGTTCCAAAACACTTGATCCTTAGAATTAGCACTCTTGCTTTCCATTTTGTGCTTGTTTAAGAATAAAAGCATAAAATTTAAGTTCAAGAAAGCATTTAAACTGCTCCAAAAGCTCTGACTTACAGGCTAAGTTGATGATACTTGATTCAGTGGGCCAAAAGTCGGGGCTATCATAGAATATTTTAAAACATTCATTTGGTCAACTTATCAGAGTACATATTTGGTTCTTGAGGGCTTTAAGTTTTATCAATAACATTAACACATATGTTGGTTGTATAAAGTTTGGGGACCACCTGCAGACAATTACACTCTATATTTACACAACAGTTTACTTTTTCAAAGCATTTTAGATAAAGTCTTACAAAAGTACTATGTCCCTCTGAGAATATACACTGGAAAGAATATCCTTCTCTCAGAGGACAAAATGAAATTACTGAAATGGCTTTGTTAATAGCAGCGATTGTAGCATCAGAGTCTAAGGCTTGAATTTCTTTTTTGAAAGAGAAAAAAATTAATTTTCTTTGGAAGCATTGTTTGCTCAATTCAGGCAGCAGCTGCTTCATTTCCAACTTTTTATTTCTTTTTTTTCTTTAGGAAGCTACGGATTAACTCAGTGACAGTGTTATACTTTAAAATACCCAGGGGATAATTTCCTGTCTTTCAAATGCACATACAACAAAATAGGTTAAATACAATAGGAAAAAGCATGTGAGGAAGTGCTCCACAGTGGTTATGGATGTGGGCTCTTCATGTTGGGCCAGATGGAATTGGTGGGCCACCTGCTAGCTGTGAGACTCTGGGCAAGCCACAACAACTTTGTGCCTCCATTTCTTCCTCTGTAAGGTGTACAAGTACCTGCTCAAAGTTGTTGGAAGAGTTAAATAACAGTATTTACGTAAATATTTCAGAATTAGACCTGGCTTAGAAAGTATATTAATGTTGTTGTTGCACATATACCTATTAGTAGCTAATTACTATTATTTTTCCCTTATCAATCATTATTATTTTACTGGTCTACCATAAATATTTGTTTGCCATTTTACATGTACTCTGACTACGTTCAAAACAATCTTAGTAGGTTTAAAAGAAAACAATAGATATACTGAGACCCAAACCAATTAATATAAAAGACAAAAAATCTGAAAGAGAAATGGACAAATTATTATGAGAATTCCTAAAGAAAGAGTAATGAATGCAAAACTTCGCTCTCGGATTCTTCTCAGCCAGGGTAAAGAGGGAAACACAACAGATTAAATGATGTTTTGCCAACTAGAAGATAACATTCCAGTTTGTCTCAGTTACCAATAGCTGCATATCAAACTGCCCCCCAAACTATGTATTTTTTAGGATTCTGTAGGTTGTCTATGTGATTGTTCTGATGATCTTACTTGGGGTCACAAGTGTGACTTGGATCATACATGAAGCTAACAGATCACCAGAGGCTGGGATCAGCTGGGGCTTTTATCTCCATGTGGTGAACTTCAGCTTCCTCACAAGATGACAGTCTTAAGGTAGCATTCCAAGTAGTATAGTTCCAATAGGACAAGCCCCGGTATGCAAGTGCTTATCAAATCCCTGCTCACACATGCTTGCTAATGTCCCATTGACAAAATCAAGTCACATGAATACGTTAAGAGTAACATAAGTTTGGAATGCCAGAAGACCAGGGTTATGGAGGCCACAGTTTACCACAGTTTCTTAGGATAGGACAAATCAGAAATCTGGGGACACATCGTCACCTATAACTATTTTTTATTTTTGTTTGAAATAGCTGTCTTTATGCTTTATATCCTTTTAACTATTAAATCTCCTATGTGTTGCATCCCCCATCCCCAATAATGAGACCACCAGTCCAGGTCTTGGCAGCTCCTATCTATGAGGACTACAGAGCTATTATGAGCCTTCTGCCTCCAGGAGCTCTGGAATAATTTTCTTTGCTATTTTGTTGATGGATCTCTAGACCTTGTTTGCTAAAACAAATGTTTAGCAATAGTCCTGCACTGGATGTAGATGGATACAAATGTTTCAACAGATCTCCTTATAGCCATGATGAATCATTGTTTCTGTAGCTATAGCAGGTGTGAGTCAGCCCAAGAGGGGACCATCCGAATGCAGATTCCTATCATAACTTGAATCTATAGAAAGATGAGATAATACAGGGCATTTTATAAGCACAAGGACTGTCTTCTTAATTACGATCTCCTTGTCTTCTTTTGCCCTTGAACCACTTATTTTTCTTTCAGTATTTAAAAAATATGTCCTTAGTAATGGGTAACACAGTGGAAGCTACAATCACATGGCCTTGGATTCAATTCTTTCAATCTCCTTTGATCACTCTGTGACTCTGGATAAATCATTTGACCTCTCTGAGCCTCTGTTTAATCAGAGGTTAGGTGGAAATATATTTGCATATCTTTGTAAAAACCAAATGAGACAACATAGGTAAAGTTCAGTGCTTAAAACACAGTAAAGATTCTATTATTTTTATTGACTGTTACTTTCTGTGGTGCTTAAGTTGTGAATAAAGTCAAAGAAGAAAACAGAGTCTGACAGATGAGGAAGCCACTCAGTCCCGGTTATCATTGCTGCAGCCTTTAGATCCAGCTACGCCTGAACCCAGTTCTCCTGGTTGGAGTTTCCAGTTATCAGAGATGGCTGATTCCTTTTTTGATTTAATCAAACTGGAGTTAAATGTGTGTCCTTTGCAACTGAGAGGTTCTGTCCCAATCCTATTCTATGTCAATTTCATCTGATAACTGTATTTAAAGTGCAGACTCTCTTTTTTTGAGACAGAGTCTCACTTTTTAGCCCTTGGTAGAGTGCTGTGGTGTCATAGCTCACAGACACCTCAAATTCTTGGGCTCAAAAGATTATCTTGCCTCAGCCTCTGAAGTAGCTGGGACTACAGGCACCCATCACAACACTTGGCTAATTTTAGAGACAGGGTCTTGCTCTGGCTCAGGCTGGTCTTGAATCTGTGCGTTCAGGCAATCCACCTGCCTCGGCCTCCCAGAGTACTAGGATTACAGGTGTGAGCCACCGTGCCTGGCCAAAAGTGCGATTCTTGATCTTTCCTCTAGAGATTCTGACTTTGTTGGCTTGGGATGGGGCCTACGTCTTTTTAAATGACTCTACATGACTCTGATGTCAACAGCCCAGACATCAACTTTAGGGAACTAGCCTTAAATTAAGAGTTTTTATTTGGCAATCCCTGCAGGATTTTGTAAGGTATCTTGCAAATAGAACCATTAGCCCCAGAACTGTTTGTTGAATTGAACACACGTTCCAAGAACATGAGCAATGAGACAGCACAGATTTTTTTTTCTTTGTAAAGTACTATTTTTTTAATTGACAAATAATTATCGTATGCATTTTTTGGGGTACAATGTAATATTTTTATACATATATACATTGCAGAATGATTAGTCTAATTAGTATATTCATCACCGCAAATGTTTATCATTTCTTTGTAAGAACATTTAAAATTCTCTTTTAGCTATTTTGAAATATACAGTATATTATTCTTGATAAGATGATTATATGAAGTTGGCAGGATAACCAAAAAGCAGCAGATTATCTCCAGAAGTTTCTGAGCATCTTGGCATAGCTACCTTGCTTGAATTAATTTAGTACAAATTTAAAATGCCATTTAGTTTTCTCTTTTTAGCTTTATGGTTTTGGTTATGACTCATTCATCCTATGGCCTTGGAGCTGTTTCCTGACATGATTTAATATTGCATTTTGTTGTTGTTGTTGTTGTTGTTGTTCTTGGTTTCACAGTAAGACCTCTTTGCTACATAGAAAGATTTCATGTTAGGGTTGTCCTGTATGATAAATTTTATTTCTCTCAAATAGTGATCTAATAAAAATTTCAGTCTCATTCCAACCACATCAAGGGGTTCCCAGAGAATAGTTCCATACACTCAAGATGCTTATAAATGGGGTGAAAATCCTCCTCAAGACAGACAGTAAAAGGTGCTATTGATAAATGTATTAACAATAGACACCATCAAGGTGGGGGAAAAATTAGTCCACATGGAATACGACTTTGCTTCATTTATTTGATGCTCATTTAGACTTCATGCTCTTGGTCCTATCTACATGGATTTTTTTTTTTTTTTTAGGATTATAGACCAGAACTGACAATGTGACCACAGAGAATTTATTTTAAAGACTTTCAGTGGAAACCACCCACCATTTGCATGGAGAGGGAGGCAATTTGGATATGAGTTTCAAAAAGATTATTTTTAAAGGCAGCATTGCATGGGTGATTTATTATAAAGCTGAAGAAAGCTTTATAGAAAGGTAACTAATTTAGAACCATTGGAATTAAATTAGAACTTAGAAATTCATGAGCAAGAGGGAACAAATCAAACACTTGAACTCACATATTGGGTCTTCCTTTAATTAGATGCACAATCGTGTACAGGATGAGAGGCACGATCCCATTTTAAACATCATGAAAAATCCTTCCCTGTTTGGTCCCTATATTGAATTTATGATTCTGGGGGTAAAGAGTCCTAATACCTGTTGGGTCGCTTGGGAGGTTTACAAAGTTCCTTTGGGTCTTATTTTGTGTCGGTCAGTGTAGGCTGGCTTTGATTTATGTAAAAAATGCTCCCAAATCCCCATGGCTTAAAATAATAAATATTTCTCTCTTGCTCAAGCTACATGCCCACCAGGGTTGGGATAGGCACTCTGTTACTACAGTCATTCAGAAATCTGGACCAATGGAACAGCTGCCTTCTCAACTGTAGTTGGCAAGAGCTCTGGATGGTGTCACACTGACAACTAAATGTGCTTTGCTTGAAAGTGACATACGTTGCCTGTGCTCACGGTTCATTGGCCACCACTAATCACATGTCCTCATCCAACCTCACCAGCTTGGAAATGGGATCCTACGATGTGTGCAAAAGGCAGAGGTTGAGGAATACTTAGTGAGGACCACTGGCTCCTTCTGCCAGACTAGTGGAAACTGGGTGGTGAGCAGTGGGATAGAATTCTGGGAAGAACAAGATTGCTTCGGGTTGCCTGGGGACATCCTTTCTATGGTGAGAGGACCATGTCAGCAACAAAGTCTCTGTGAAGTTCAGGATGTTTCCATGGAGACAGTCTGGCAGTTGACCTGGATTCAAGACCCAGATTTCTCACTGTGTGATACTGAGAAGGCGTGCTGCATATCTGAGCCTCAGTTTCCTTACCTGTGACTTAGAGTCTCAGTCAGTTTAGGTTGCTGTAACAAAGTACCATAACTTGAGTGGCTTACAAATAAGGGAAATATATTTCTTACATTTGTGGAGGCTGGAAATCTGAAATCAGGGTGTCAGCATGGCTGGGTCCTGGTGAGGACTTGGTTCTGGATTGCAGACAGCCATTTTCTCCTTCTACCCCCTCCTAGGATGGAAAGGACTAGAAAGCTCTCTGAGGTTCTTTTCATAAGGGCACTAATCTCATTCATGAGCTAATCACCTTTCAAAGGCCTCACTATCTGCCTAATACCATGACATTGGGATTAGGATGGCAACATATAAATTTGAGGGGGACACAAAGATTCACCCAATTGCATCATATTATGAGTTTTTGGAGATAATTACATGCAATGAATTTAAACAATATGTATAAAGCCCAACCTCTATAAACGGTAGCTGCAATTTTTGGAGAGGGTATATCTTAGTGGTTATAATAATGTATGTGCAAGCAGCTGGGTAATTTTGGAAAAGTCACCGAACTGTGAGCCTCAGTTTTGTGATCTTAATAATGAGAGCCCATCAAACCTGTGCCTTGAAGTTATCATTCAATGGCATTTTGTATGAAAAGCACTTCACAATTATTAAGCACTGTTGCCTATTAGTATTTTTAAAACATTATGTAGATTAGTATGTGGATGCCCAAATTCTTCCATTTCTATAAAAAAAAAAAAGAAAAAAAGTTAACAGAGTTTGCTCAAAGAAAGCTAAAAACTTTTCTGGGGTCCCTTTTATAAGGACAATAATCCCATTGGTCCCATTAACCCCATCAATTCTGCAGACCAATATCACTATCCCTTGATGTGAGCCAGTTTCTCCCATAAATGTTCTTCCTTTACGACCTCTTTGGATATAAAATTGACTCTAGGAAATCAATCAGATTACTTTTGCTAAATATCCTCTTGTGAGTATCTCAGACAAGTATAAGGCAAGTAGAAGATAGTAGACATAGGTCAAAAGAAAAATCAAGAAATATAGGGAGGATGGGTTGTCAGTACTTCAAACTTGAATCCCAGTTCCCAAACACCAAAGTCCTTAATAAAGACGCCAAAGGATAAAATAGTACACATCTGGAAGACTAGTGCTATTTTATTTAATTTTCTTGGCACTAACCTGTGAGGTGGTTTTACTTGTTCCAGTTTTATAGACAGGGAAGCTGAGGTCCAGAGAGGTTAAGCAATTGTCCAGTGTCATATAGGACACATGGATCTTACATCTAAACCCTACATGACTAGCTCTTTCTAGGACAAGTTTACGCCAAAATATCAGCTTTGAAGTCCCTTCAAAATGTGGCTTCTTAAGCTGCTTCAGATTTCTCCAAACACCCAGAATTTTAGAGATTCATTCAGGAATCCCCCCAACCCACTTTAGAGCAAAAAGATACGTTGCAAAGCCTGGCCAGTTTTGGCTTCAGAATAAAGTGCTGTGGTGGGAGCACTGAATTATAATCTTGCACATGAGGACTGCCAACCAGATTCCCATTTTGAAGAAATCCACCTGCCAAAGATCACTTTAATCTTTGATCTGTCTTTTGCAGCAACTTTGCTCCCTCCTGCTCTGACTGAAACCAGATTGGATCCCAGTCCTGCCCAGGCAGGCAAGCTGCTTCAGGTGAACTGGAAGTGGGCAGCCCCAGAGCTGGACCAGGCAGGGCATGGAGGTCAGCTCATCTGGTTTCAGCCCTTGGACTTCTTTACAGAGGAGGGAAAGATGGGATCTTTCAAATGCAGTCAGGGGAGCCCTTCAGATCCTGGCTCAGGGCACATTGAAGTCCCTCAGCATCAAGCTGGCAGAGGCTTCAAGGACTTTCTTGGAAGGACACAGCAATATCCCGTGTAATGAAGAATTTGTTTTGGAGGTGTCTAGAGATCCAAACCCGACCTGACTCCTTAATCCCCAGCTGGTTTTCAGCTGAAGTTTGGAGGGATGGAGGCAGGAAAGTGGTTCCCAGGGTAAAGGACACACACAGTTCATGGATTAGGCTTGTATTCCTCTGGGGCTCTGGACGTGTTTTGGGATGTTCCCTTAGGTTTGGAAGCCTCAGAACCCTCCAGACCTTCAGTTTCAGAGGCTGAATCTTTGGGAGTCTAAATAGGAAGTGTAAACAGCACCGGTCTGTCAGCCAGTGATAAAAGTGGCAGTGACAGGGACGAGAGGAGGACGCTTAGGGGAGTGACTCTGCTGAGGTTTCTTCCTGGGAAGGATGTGCGTACTTGACAGCCACAGGGGCCTCCTGTCACTTCACGACCTTTATCCTAGAGAGGAGAAGGTCTTACCTGTGGGAAAATATGAGAAGAGGAAGCTAGCTCTTCCTTTATCAGTGGTTCTCAACCTTCCTAATGCCGCAGCCCTTTAATACAGTTCCTGTGGGTCACAACCCACAGGTTGAGAACTGCACCAGGACATGACCTGTCCTGTCAGGTGTTAATCTGCCAGCAGGAACGTGGGTTCGTCCTGCCTTCTCCGTGCCATTAATCACACCGGGCCACCCTGTCTGGGCTGGTTATGTTAATCTATCTGGTAGAGGGCCGGGGCTGGGAGTTCCTGATGCCACTGAATCCAGTCACCTGCAAATGCAAACCGCATCTTCTATCCTGACCTTCGTCTGTCACAGATTCTAGCTGGACTTCCCAATTTGCAGCTCTTTGCTCATTTTTTTGTTTAAGACTCCAGGTGGGGGAAAAGGATTATATTTACTGCAACACTGGAATGATTTTTTTTTTGTGTGTGTCAACTTGGCTAGGCTATGGAACCTAGATGTTTGGTTGAACACCAGTGTATTTGTTGCTGTGAAAATCTTTTAGATGTGATTAACATTCATTCATTCATTTATTTAAGAGAGGGTCTGGGCTAATATAAAGTGGTATCATCATAGTTAACTGCAACCTTGAACTCCTAAGCTCCTGCAATCCTCCTGCCTCAGCCTCCGAAGTAGCTAGCACTCTAGGCATGAAGTACTATGCCTGACTAATTTTTCTGTTTTCTATTTTTTGTAGAGATGAGGTCTTGCTATATTGCTCAGGCTGGTTTTGAACTCCTGGCCTCAAGCAATCCTTCCACCTTGGCCTCCTAAATTGCTAGTATTACAGATGTGAGTCACTGTACCTGGCCTGTGATTAACATTTAAATCAGTGGATTTTAAGGAAAGCAACTTTGCCTTCATAAAGTGGTTGGACCTCATTCAATAAATTAAAGGCTTTAAGGGCAAAACCTGAGATTTACAGCTTGCGCTACAGATTGTGGACTTGGTAGCCCTCACAATCCGAGGCACTTCCCTAGAATGAACCTCTCTCTCCCTTTCCTCCTTCTGTGTCTCCTATTGGTTCTGTTTCTGAGAAGAACTCTGGCTAATACAGTCTCTGGAAACCCCAGGATATAACAACTACAACAAGTAGCCACATCACAGAGTCCTCACTTACTCCTCACAGTTGGATAACAAGCTAGATAGTAACATTCTTTCCATTTTAAAGAGGGGAAATTGAGATGCAGAGCAAGTTAACTTGCTGTAGGCGGTGCAACCAGCAAGTAAAGACACAGCTTTGGAATCTAAAGTTTCCTGAAACAATAGCTGATAAGCTTAGTGACTTCTCCACATTGCCTCCAAACCAGAGAAGAAAGCCCAACTCAAAGTTATGATATGGTACGTAATTAGGGTTAAGTTCAATATGCCCATTGGATTGTGGTCAAGTGAGGAAAATCTTTGTCTTGTGCTGAGTGTTTATATTTTGAGCCTCTGATTCAGTGCTGGAAATAATTACATATTAAAGCTGATACTAATAGCCCCGTGGTCACTCCTCTGGCCAGCCTCAGTGGTACTTACAGGGGTGGTTTGGCACAGGATGGATGGTTCTGAGTGTCCTTCTTGTATATTTATTGGACTTTATTATTCACCATGGTCAACGGCTCCCAACAATGGCCATATGGAGCCCACATTCTCTGTTAGCTATGTTTACAATTGGCTATTGTAAACTTCCAGTATTAGCAAGAAGAGCGTTATGAAGAAATAAAGGAATTATCATAGATAAAATTCACCTTTGAGGATACACTCATGCATACATCTCTTCACGTACTTATCTGATGGTCAACAAGAAGGGTTTATTGAGAACTTAATCTGTGCATGTATTTTAATTAATTTATAAAGTAATTGCTAATCGTTACATGTTTGCTTACAGGGCAGACTTCCCGAAAATCATCCTCTTTTTCACACTAACTAGTGTCCTCACCCTCTGCCCTGATAACTAAGAATCCCATCCTCAATTTCTCCATGTACACCTCAGATCTTTGCCCTCTGCTTTCTGTGATTCCTGGAATTGAATGGTATAAGGAAACACATTCATTTCAGGAAAGATCTTTTAAAAGCACCCCATCTTGATGTAGAAGGAATAGCTTTCATGATGTATATCTCAGGCAATATAATATGGGTGGTTTTAATTTGATGTCCCTTCTCTGGTTTCTGAAATCTCACTGTCCATGTTGAGGGTAGCACCACCATCATGGGATGATTTTGTCATAAAATAAAGAGACCAAGTACGTATTTGCACGAAGAAACTCTTATTTATGTAAGATATATGATAATGGTTGAGAAGCCAACAGGCTTCGAAGTGCCCTCTCTCTTGTGAAAATGTTTCTTTACCCATGTGATAGAGACTGAAGCTGCCTTACCAAGGTCCATTCTCCTTACATGTTTTAGTGGCTGAACCAATATTCTGGTTAGGATGTAACCCCAACCAATCTTTGGTGAGGATGTCTAGCTCCACGCATCTAGCCAACCATGTAAGCCAGTAACCAGTGGAGTGTGTCCCTGGGAAGGTTCTACAAGTAGAGCTGACTCAAATAAGAAATGTTTGCTTTTTGCTTTTTTCTTTTCTTCCTGTCTGAAAAGGCTGCCACTGTAGCAGCTGTTTTGGAAACAGAAAGCAATGTAAAGAATTATCTGGGTGTGGTGGTGCACACCTGTAGTCCCAGCTACTTGGCAGGCTGAGGCAAGAGGATCACTTGAGTCCAGGAGTTAGAGATTGCTGTGAGTTACAATGCCACGGCACTCTACCCAGGGCAATAGAGTAAGACTCTATCTTAAAACAAAGAATTGAAGAGACAAGGTAGACCATAGAACTTAAAGATATAGAGAGCCTGGTAAGTAGAGAATTATCCCCTCAGCATTGGACCATCTATATCTAGTATTCTTTCATGTAAAGAAGATATAAATTTCCGCCTCATTTCAACTACTTCAATTTTTATTATGTGTGTATGTGTTTGTTATGTGTAGCTGAACCTAGCTGTAACTAACACATCCCTCAAGTTCATTATTAAACTCTACAAACTATATTTTTCCAATAAGGCTTATTGATGGGTCCAACCTCCTACCTTGAGTCCATTCACAGCTGACTGCCCATCCAGTTAGTGTGAGCAGAAATTGAGCTCTTGGACGTTTTGTATCTTGGCCCTTGGTCTCTCATTTTGAACACGGATCTATAATTTTCTTTGTTGTTACTATTGCTATTCACAGATTGGCCAACATACTTTTAAGGAAGTCATTGTTCAGAGAATGTAACTTTGACTTTAAGTAAAAACTGCCACCTTCCCCACCTCCTGACCTGAGTTTGCATAAAATTATCCCTCATGTACTGTATTGTGATTTTTTTCCCCTTTTAATAAGCCATTTCTGTGTTGGGAAATTGATCACCTATAACACCCTTGTTACTCTCACTTGTCTTAATCAGGAATTCAATAAAAAGACCTTCTGACATCTCGGAAGTATTGAGGGTTTCTGAACTTAAACTGATCTGTTAAACCAGTTAGTTAAGCAAGGCTGGACGAACCTTTAGGAAGAATCATGAAAGTGAAATTAAACTGAACACAAAAAGCAATTTGCCAGCAGTGAACCTAAATCACAACTGGCCCTTCCTGGAGAAGAGTACTCCGCCTTGGCCACATGCCAACGGGAGTTCTACACTATAATCTATAGGATCGCACAGTTCCTCCTAGAACGGTTATGGAACGAAAAATAACATTTGTTCTGCCAAAGTATGTCTACTTGCTGACATTGGATGAAATATAGCTATCATCTGAGCGAAAAGCAGACAGGATGTTATCCTGAAGTTACTTAGAAGAGCCAGTGCACTACATATCTTTTCCACACATACATAAGGCAGCTTGAATTTCTGGTAATTGTGAGGGCTTGACTCTCACAACTATTGCCAGTAGATCCCTTGTGGCCTTAGGACTTTGTGAAGATCACCCCATGATATAAGCAACCTGGTGTGAAACTTGCTTATGTGATTTTCAGGATTGTCTGTTTCTTCCCACTTCTCCCCGGAATGGTGACTTAAGGGCGAGAAAATCTGGAGTTACCGGCAGGGAGAGGAGTCAGCACACTCTAAATCAAGTATCCCTGACATACGAATTGCCTGTTTCTAGAACAAAGGAAACATGCCAGGAGAGGATGGGGGAGAAGATGCTGTATGTTTTATTTTCTGGTGGAGCAAATGGGGGAAGATTTTTAAATGACAGAGATTATCATCACTTCATATTGAAATGAGGGTGTTCATGGCAGAGGCTCTGGGCATGGCTTTGTGGAGGGCAAAATATAAGAAACTTGAGAGCTAATGGCAACTCTGGATAATCTTGCTTAGATGATGTGTTATATTTCAGTTATTTCTGGGCATTTCGTTGTTGAAAGATTCGGATCCAAAGTAGGCTTGGAGAAATGAAAAGGAAATGGTTTCTGGCTACAAATATAGTATGAATTGCTATAATCAAGGTTAAACATAATAGAGTGGTACTAAGCATATGGTAAAAGCATCTCAGGAGGATGTATGGGGAATAATTCAGAAGGAGAAAACATGAACAGTAATGGAGAAATTGCTCAGTAACGAGAGTCAATGAGGACTTGACAGATAGTCATCAAGATATTAGAGGTTCAAAAAATAATCTGAAGGTATTAGGAGATGTGTTTCAGTAATATCTATCTCTATATATTTGGGGGATGATATATACATGGGTGTGTTTCTGTGTATATTCCACATGTAAGTGGGAATTTGTGACTGAGAAGACAACTGAACAGTCCATATAAAGATAAATTAGATATGCTCGGTGCCTGTAGCTCGTGGCTCGGGCACCAGCCACATGCACTGGAGCAGGAGGGTTTGATTCCAGCTTGGGCCTGCCAGACAGCAATGACACTACAACCAAAGAATTGCCAGGCATTGTGGCGGGTGCCTGTGGTCCCCGTTACTTGGGAGGCTGAGGCAAGAGAATTGCTTAAGCTCAAGAGTTGGAGGTTTCTGTGAGCTCTGACACCACAGCACTCTACTGAGGGTACCATAGTAAGACTCTGTCTCAAAAAAAAAAAAAATTAAAAATATTAAACATAAATTAGCTTCAAATCCATTTTAAAAATTCTTCAGTTTAGGACGGTGCCTGTGGTTCAAAGGAGTAGGGCACCAATCCCATATATTGGAGGTGGTAGGTTCAAAGCTAGCCCCGGCCAAAAACTGAAAAAAAAAAAACAAACCAAAAACCAAAAAAACCCACAAAACTTCAGTTTAGACTGCTTACTTGCAGTATTGCAAGGAATCACTAGCCCTGTCTGATGTGGTAAGTAGTGTTTTAAGATCATTTATAGCTGGGGATGGAGTCAGTTTGAAGGTAAGAATTTGTTAGTAAGTGAAAATCTGGTGTTAAAAAGGGCCCTTGATATCACAATGATGTAAAGCTTTAGAGTTAATCTGGAATGTGGTAATCTCTCAGCTGGTTTTGATAGGTGGATTGAGTGAAGTATAAGTTGTAGTTGTCATAGAATCAAATCCAACTTAATTCAGATCAGTGGATACATATAAGGTGCCCACGCTGTGCCGGGTACTGTAAAGTCAGAGTTGAACATCAGAGAACCGTCTCTGAAGCACTTACAGTGCGAAGGATACGGGTGCATATGGAAGATATAAGTGGTAAAAAGTGACATGATGGAGTGTATGAGACAAATGTGTTTCTAGAATATATACAAGGTACAAAAGCAATGTTGTAAAGCAACATGGCCTTGTGGATGTGACTTTTTCTTGGGTTGAGGGAACAGGGGAAATGGAAAGTTTTAGAGAAGAATTTCTACCTGAGCTTTTTGAAGATGAAACAGAGCTAGTCAGAGATGTTCAAGGATGGAGAAAAAGAAAATAGCTTGAGAGCCTTGATGGAAACATTGGCTTTCTTTTTTTTTTGAAGGAAGGGAGATGGAACCAGATCATCCATTACTGTACCTTCTAGGTCCAGTATGGAAAATCTAGAATTTGGTGGTTCTGTTTTAAATTTTAGGTTTGCATATTCATCTTTTTTTCCTATTAATACAGTATTTATTTGCTTTTTCTCTGTCAAACCCTGAGCCAATCACTTTCCCCAGGCTGCCTGGGTTAGGAAAAGGAATACACAGGGCAGACAAGACGTGGGAGAAAGAACTGTGGGAGGTGGAGACGGCTCCCTCACATGGCGAAGAGGATGAGAAAGGCCACCATCAGGCACAAGAGCCCCATGCGTCTGAGAGGGCAAAGCCCAGAATGGTGTAGGAGAAGAGCTATTGCTTCAGAGGAGGGTTCCTGGCATAACCAATGATGAGGCTCCGGAGATCAGGGCAGGAAGGAGCAGGGTGCTGAGAACATAGGCCCCTAGGCCACTGGGAGGGAGCTGAGTATTCCTCTGAGTTCAGCGAGAAGCCCTGGAGGGGCAGTTGGGGGCATCTGGGTCCTATACAGGAATGCCATAATCTGGTCTGTGTTTTAAAATCATCACTTTGTGGAGTCTGTTCTTTGCACAGAGTATACTCCAGGGGGTAAATGGAAAGGCAGATTGTCAAAGTGGGAGGCTCCCACAGTAACCTAAATGAGAGGTGGGCATGGTGTGGCACAGGGTGGTGGCCATGGAGCTGGTGAGAAACATTCAGATTCTGGGGATGTCACCAACAGGATTTCCTGCTGGAAGCAGACTCAGGGATGGGGTCCATAGATCTTGCAGCAGTAAAAAAGGATTCCTTCTAGGTCAAGTTCAACAACTTTGTGTTTGGTTCTGAGGGGCTCAAATACAAATAGGGAAGTGCTTCTACTTTGCTTTAGAGCCTTGCCTTCCCTTTCAAAGCATCTGCAAAACAGTGCATCCCATTGAAGTTTAGATGTGCACATAGCTGGCGTCAGCTGCTTCTGTTTGGTAAACATTAAGGCTTGTTCTAATGTGCATAGTTCTGATTAACTGCAAAATAGTGTAGGGGACAAAGAGAATTTTGTCACACATGGGGCCCTCGGAACAGTAGAGTTCCAGATGGTATCAAGCAGGTAATGGATTTAAGTTTACATTTTGAAATGGCGGCTGGCCTTGATGATGGACTATCCAAGTAATGATGTCTTATTGGGAGTGATAGACAGGCCACCGCCATGCCTGTGCCACTAACCACTTGACTGTTGTCACATCTCTTAACCCTCAGAGTTAAATACCCGCAGTTGTAAATGGAGCATTTTACTGTGATTACTGCTGTTTTTATGTTACAGCATTGTCAGCCCTGACATTCTGACTCTGAACAGGTGAAGGGAACAAGGCTATGGATAGACATGTAGGATCCTGTGCTCTCATAATGCTCTTAAATGTTGTATATTTATCCCAGGCCTCTTGTTTCCATAGTCTTGCAACTTGAGGTCTAGGACTGCCATCTTTTCTGACAATACATTATTCCCATGGACCATAATCCAGAGAGGCCCTGACCATGCTGATTAAGAACACAGGCATGTTTTTAAACTGGATAAAATAGTGTCCATGTGCTAGGAATATTGTGTTACTGTATACAAAATAAGAGTGATAATAACAATTAGTTATAACCAATGTTGATTGAAATTTACATTGAATGTTTTACATGAAACCTTTTATTCAGTCTTAAGCATGAAACAAACAAGACTATAGGTAGGCACTCATTGTGGGAAAGGAACTCTCATAACCCTGACTTGAGTACAGCCATTTTAGAGAACAAGCAATCCCTTTCCCAGACTCCTGGAGGGGGTCAAGGACAGAGTTTCTGGGAAACACCCTATCCATATATCCTACCCATAATCCTGATCCCCCTGGACTAGAGAAGAGCCCTGGGCTATATGCTGGGCTCACGTCCCTATTCCAGCCACACCAGTGAGGCTAATAAGCCTTTGCCCACTGCGTGGGAGCTGAGCTGATGCCTGGTCAGCTTTCTCCTTTCCCCATTCAGCTTTTCTCCTCTATTAAAGTTTTTCCCTATCCCTAGACTGGCCTCCCCTCCTTTCTTGCAGACCCTTACTCAGGTTCTATGCCAGCACCTCTCACTCTTCACCTGCAATTACAGAAGGGGAAGCAGAGCTTGGGAGAACTGAATAACTTGCCCAAAGTTAAGACAACTGGCAAGTGGTAATGTCAGGATTTGGACCCAGGCAGCTGGTCTCCAGACACAGCACCGTCTTGACCATCACACTTCCCTACTTCCTCTCAACAGAGAGGCTTAGCCCAACATCTGACCATAGTGAGAATTCAACAAATGGAAGCTATGGTGATACTGACTGTTAATAGTGGTAATTCAATACCTGCTGGAGAACTCATGAGTTTATGAGTCATCGACACTGAAGCGCTGAGGAGATAATTGAAATCAGGAAGAAATGAGCTCATCCAGGGAGAGAGGTCAGAGAAAGGCTGAGAACTGAAATTTGGAAAATGGATAACCATGCGCCCTAATGCGGTCTTGGGTAGTGTTTGACCTTGAAGTGACTGTTCTTACAACCTGCAGCAGAAACAAATGTGTCTTTCCAGGACTGGTTGAGTGACTTTCAGATTTTAGTTCTAACTCATTAAAACTGTTTCTCCCACTTTGCTTCAAAGTCAAGACTTCCCTTTCAAAACATTTGCAAAACAGTAAATCCTACCTCCAAACAGTCCATTGAAGCTTAGTTGCAAACATAACCACTTCTGTCTGGTAAAGATTAACAATGTTTCCGATATGGAGCGTTCTGATTAATTGCTGTTGAAAACTCCTGAGCTGAACGTCAAAGCTGGAAAATGAACTTTTAAATGGACTCAAAAGACAAGAGGCTCATGTATCCTTGAACATAATACAATCAAAGAGATCGCAAAGGAAAACACAAGAGATGGTATTAAATTCACAGTGACATGAAAGGTCCTTGTTCTGTTTTTGAAAAACCACCAGGTCATTGTTTGCCAAGAGACTTCCCTTTGAATACGACCTGCCTGATATGTTAAAAAAGTCTTCCTAAAACATTATTCTTGACTTCACTCATTAAATGTATTTGTCCTATAAAATTCTGTCTTGATGCTTAAAGACATACATCTTAAAAGAACAAAAGAAAAAGAAAATCCAGCCAAGAAAATAGGAGTGCTGAATTGTCTATGGTGTGGCTTTGTAGATAGCTGCTAATGTTCTTTGGTGAACTGTCATCCTTTGGAGGCTGGGAGTTTGTTTTTATTAGAGCCATCCCAGAGGAATGACAGGGCACAGGGGCTTTCCTGGACACCACAACATAAATTTTATTGGATTATAATGTCATATCTAAATAGCCAAGTGGCCTTGGACAAGTCACTTAGTATTTCAGAGTTTTATTTGCCCTCATATAAAATAAGGATAACAATCCCTCTTGCTCGGAGACTCGCTTGAGCCCAGGAGTTGGAGGTTGCTATGAGCTGTGATGCCATGGCACTCTACCCAGGGGGATAGCGTGAGGCTCTGTCTCAAAAAAAAAAAAAAATCCCTCTTGCTTGCAACTAAGTTGCATACAAGTTGAAATGGAGTGACAGCTGTGGGAATGTGTTGTAAACTATAAACCATGGTGTGTGTGTAAGATACTATCGTTACTTTTGCTGTGTAGCTACTCCCTTCCTCCTCATCCAATTTGGTTGGCTTATGGTGCCATGGGTAGGAATTATTAACACAGGCAGAATATGGGGCAGAGAATTACAGAGGTGTTTGATGTCTTGACTGTACAAGTCTGTTTTAAGTTCATGATCGTAGATGACTAAAAGGGATGCATCTACTCCTTGCACTGTGAATAAATGTTGGCTATAAAATTTTTCTTTATGATATAGCCCGTGTTTTTAAATCTACTCTGTTTATTTATCAACTATGTGGAAAATAAGATTTCAAGTGAGAATTTCTCTGCTCTCACTCAGGCATAATAAATTATAGCTGTGTAGCAATAGCTCTTGTAAAAATAAGAAAATATGTCTATGTACACATGGCTTAAAACTGATGTTTAAAATAATATTGAAGGCTTGGTGCGTGTGGCTCAAGTGGCTAAGGTGCCAGCCACATACACCTGAGCTGGCAGGTTCAAATCCAGCCTGGGCCCGCCAAACAACAATGATGGCTACAACCGAAAAATGGCCAGGTGTTGTGGGAGGCACCGGTAGTCCCAGCTACTTGGGAAGCTGAGGCAGGAGAATCACTTGAGCCCAGGAGTTGGAGGTTGCTGTGAGCTGTGATGCCATGCTACTCTACACAAGGTGACAGCTTGAGGCTCTGTCTCAAAATAATAATAATAATAATATTGATAAATATATTTGGCTCAAAAATAATCTTAGTGAAAAATATATTCATGGAAAATTATATGTACATATCTCTTGATTTAGAAATCAGGAGGAAATTGGGTGGTGCCTGTGGCTCAGTGAGTAGGGCACCAGCCCCATATACCAGGGGTAGTGGGTTCAAACCTGGCCTCGGCCAAACTGCAACAAAAAATAGCCAGGCATTGTGGTGGACCTGTAATCCCAGCTACTTGGGGGGCTGATGCAAGAGAATCACCTAAGCCCAAGAGCTAGAGGTTTCTGTGAGCTGTGACACTACTCTACCAAGCGTGACAAAGTGAGACTCTGTCTCTAAAAAAAAAAAAAAAAAAAAAAAAGAAAAAAAAGAAATGAAGAGGAAAATGTAAAAAATATAACCAAATTTATAAGGACAAAGGCAAAAGGAAACAGTGTTAAATTAGCCTCATTCTTAGAGAAGAATCTCATATGAACTAATTCCACATGATGGTTGGAAGATCACATAACAAATATATAATTGTTAGGAAATAACAGATATGTGGCAGATTATAGTAATTGTTGAAAAATATATTTAAAAAAAAAAGAAAGAAAAGTAGTCCCCCCCCCCCGCTCCTTTCTTCCACACCCGTTCTTCACAGGCCTTCCCACTTGACCTATCCCTGTTGGAGAATAATTGTTACGACATCATTGATCTCAGCCTTGGCTATGGGATTTGCTTTGGCCAATAAAATGTGAGTAGAGGTGACAACCTATACTGTTTTGGAGCAGGAGCATTAAGAATTATTAACTTGTTTGGAAATTACTCGTACCTTGTTGTCTCAGATAAGGGCTATTCCTTCCCCTCAGTCACAAATGAGGACAATATAGAGGAGAAATGATGTTGACTGCCATTGTCATGAGACAAGAGTGAGATAAGAGGCTTTATGTTTCTGACCGACTAAGATTCTGGGGCTAATTATTATTGCAGCATAACCTAGTGAAACCTAACTATTACAGTGTGTTTATTCTCTTTTGCTGTCTCCTGTTTTACCTACAATCAACATTTAGAAGTAAATACTGAAAGGAAAATTTGGCCAAAAGATTCTGCTGGTCCTGATGACTCTGATCATGAAATTTATAGCTGAGTGGCTGAGAAAAAGGAACCTTCTTTCACATATATGGCATAAAAACCATTTACTTACAAGGCCAGAATGAATGTAGCCCATTAGGTAGATAATGGATTAGAGACTATGATTGGGGATTAATAATTAGGGACTATGGAGAAGGGAATAAAATCTTAGCTATGGTGGGCTCTATGGTCTATGTTTAGTTAGATTGTGATATTTTCTGTTGGCTTGTTTTTGGTATAATGAAAGATATTGTTCTATTTATATATTGGCTTTGAATTATAAATTTTTACACAATTCTTTCTGCTACACTGAAATTTCAATATGCGTCCTTGAATGGTATAGTCTACCTTAAATTAGTACCCTCATCACTGCTCAAATGAAGAAACTTAAGAGTGTTTAATCCCATGTATCCTCCTCTGTACATTGAGCTATCAATGCTACATATTTTATTTTAGGTTGGTACAAAATTATGGTTTCGGACCATATATTTTAAATCATAATAACCAGGCTCAAACACATTTTTCTTAATCGAAATAGACACCATTATAATTAATACATTATTGCCAATGAGAAATAAGTTTGTTTCTTCCTGCAGGGTAAAGACCCATGCTTTAGGATTCAACAAACCATTGGGAAGCATTCCCTATGTGGAAGCATTTTCCTTGCAAAAGATTATTGAGATGCTTGAAGAAGTGGTAGGCTGGTGAGAGGTCAGGGGACTATGGCAGATGAGGCAACACTGCATACCTAATGCATTCAACTTTTGAAGTGTTGGTTGTATAATGGTGGTCAGGTATTATCATGGAGAAGAATTAGTCCCTCTCTGTTGACCAATGCTGGCTGAAGGCATTACTATTTTTGGTGCATGTCATCAATTTGCCGAGCACACTTCTCAGATGTACTGCTTTGTTGGAATTCAGAAAGCTGTAGTGCAGTGGTTCTCAACCTTCCTAATGCTGTGACCCTTTAATACAGTTCCTCATGTTGTGGTGACCCCCAATTATAAAATTATTATTGTTGCTGCTCCATAATTGTAATTTTGCTACTGTTATGAATTGTAGCATAATATCCAATATGTAGGATGTATTTTCATTGTTACAAAGTGATTGTGACCCACAGGTTGAGAACTGCTGCTGTGGTGGATCAGACCAGCAGCAGACCACCAGTGACCATGACCATTTTGGGGGGGCCAGTTTGGCTTTGGGAAGTTCTTTGGAGATTCTTCTCACCCACTGAGCTGGTTTGTTGCTGCTGGTTGTTATATAAAATCTACTTTATGTCTCATCTCCCAATCCAATCAAGAAATGGTTCATTGCTGTTGAGTAGAATAAGAGAAACACTTGAAAACGACGATTGCTCTGATTTTCAGTCAACTCATGAGGTATCCTCTTATGGAGCTTTTCCCCCTTTCCAATTTGCTTCAAATGCTGACTGACCATAGAATGGTGATGTTGAGTTCTCTGTCAACTTCTCATGGAGTTGTCAGAGGATTAGCTTCGATGATCATTCTCAATTGGTCATTGTGGGAAAAGTTTTAATAGTTTCTTATAGATGTAAACTTTAAATACACAGGGATGTATGTGATTAATCATAAAAGTATGTACAACAAATCTAACATTCAATTCTTCTAAAGACTGTGTATTCTTATCTATTGATTACCCTGTAGATGGATGTTTGAGTTGTTCCTGGTTTTGGGCCATTAGGTCTCAAGCTGCCATGAAACATTCATAGCAGTTTGTTTTGTGTGGGCATATGATGAGTACGTGAAGAAGCAGAAATTCTCATGCACTGTGAGCAGGAGGATAATTTGTACAATTACATTGATGAGCAATTTGGCAATATTTCTAAAAAGCAAACAAATGAAAATACTCTGGAGATGCCACAAAATCTCTCTTTTTTTTTTTTTTTTTTGAGACAGAGCCTCAAGCTATCCCCCTGGGTAGAGTGACATGGCATTACAGCTCATAGCAACCTCCAACTCCTGGGCTCAAGCAAGTCTCCTGCCTCCGCCTCCCAAGTAGCTGGGACCACAGGTGCCCGCCACAACGCCTGGCCATTTTTTGGTTGCAGCCATCATTGTTGTTTGGCGGGCCCAGGCTGGGGATTTGAACCCGCCACCTTAGGTGTACGTGGCTGGCGCCTTAACCGATTGAGCCACAGGAGCCGAGCCCCCCTAGGCTATTTTTAATCGAGTATGTAATTATGCCAAGATGCTTTCAAGCTACTGTATATAAAGCTGTGCAATAAAGCTGATATTGCTGTTCCTATTGAGAAAAAGCCCTCCTGATCCTGCTGTTTTCTGTCTCTCTTTTCTATCTGGCGGCTGTCTACTCCCAGGATCTCTAATAACCTTTGCCAGGCAGGTTCCCAGCACTTGCCAAGTACCTGCCTACTCACCAGGACCCTCCTCTGGCTGTCTGGGGAGACCAAGCCAAAACCCTCACTGTGGCTGGCCCCTGTCCAGCCAGGGAGACATGGGACAGGGGTGGTTCACTGTCTCTCTGTCTCACTGAGACAGGTACAGCTCCATCTGAAGTCTTGGGGTGAGGGCAGATCCAGCTGGGAGTCCAGGCAGGCTCTTCCCTCACAGGCCCATGTGTCCTGCTCAGGGCAGCCCAGAGGCAGAGGAGGGAAGCCCTTGGAGGCCTGCTGCTGTCTGTCTGCTCCCCCCACTCTCCTCTGAGGCTGCCCGGTTGCCCTCCAACATTAGGCACCAGTGGACATGCTCCTGACCCGACACAGTGGGGCTGCAGGCAGCCCACCAGTGCAGGGACCCAGTCATCACCCCACAGATGGTGTCACAGGACCTCCTGGAGCCACTGTTTCCCCATCCAGAGAGTGGTACAAAGGAGGCACACACAGGGGTGGTGAGGAGCACAGGCCAGGATGTGCCAGCAACTGGGCTTGGGGACATGTCATGGTCTGTAAGCAGCCCACCTGAGGCCTACCCCTTCCATGCCTGCTGAGTAGGTGCTACAGTCTCTCGCAATACTGGGCAGGGCACCCATAGGTATGGGGAAGAGACCTACCTACTAAGCGCTTCAAGGGCTTTATCCCAAATGGAGCCAAACCCATCTCTTTTATTTCTTAAATCTAATTAAGGAAACAATTTGTGCTCATCAGCAAAAATGTAGATTATAGAAAAGCACAAAGAAACAGGACCATGAACATCGCCTGCAGTCCCTGACTGTGACAGCTGGTGTCTCAGTTACTGTCTTGTTCTCTCTTGCTCTGACCACACACCTGAGATCACAGTAGGAATCTCCTATATTGCCTTTTTCTCCAATGTTTTTCACAGCATTTAAACACCTCCTACATTTTTACTGCTAGTGATTAAATAGTACCCTCACCATAGGCTGCCCCCCAATATTTAATCCCCTCTTTGATCTGATTTCTTGGTTGTTCAATTTTGTTTTTCACTTTTAAGTACTAAATATTTTATACATTTAGAAGAATAAGTGTGACCTATGTGTAAGATGTGGTAGATATGGCCAGATGCTCAGGATGCCAGCACCTCCTCTCTGAGCCTACCTTTCCCGGCCCCCATAGGTATCTTGGAGACCTTCCAGGTCTAGCCCTTCCCATTGTTGGGACCTAAAGGCTGTGTGGTCCCTCTTTGGAGGCTGGATGCAGAAGGACCATGGAGGATACAAGGCTGTGGAAGATGGCAGAGCTTAGCCTGGATGACTGTGTAGATGAGATCTGCCAACCCCTAGGATTATGGTTCCAGTGAAACATCAGCCTTTACTGTGGGACCCCATACTTGTTGGCATAAGTGTGGAGGATGTGGACAAAATACAGCAACATAAACACACTGTATCCCTAAGACTAGAACTGGGGTCCCTGTGACTCTTTCATTGCAACCCCCATTATTTTTTTATTTATAATTTCCTTGTTTTTCTTTATAAGTTTACTATATATGTGTTTTGTTTTGTTTTGTTAACCAAAGCAGCGGGAGGCTCACAAATTTAGAAAGGAGATAATTATTGCTCAAAAGGGCTGCAGCCTGTAGGCTGGCTGTGCCTCAGGCTGGGAAACATAGCCTCTGGTGGAAGCTGAGAGAGCAAGCACATCAAAGGAGGAAGGATGGGACAGGAGACAATGCCCATCGGGTTCAACAGGTCATAGGATGATCTACAAACACCCCCAAACACCCACAAAGGACGTGTGTGATAGCAGCAGGCCAGTGTGTGCAGGCATTGCAGGTTCACTCTGGACACCAGACGTCTACATGCATTACAGTCAGACCCTGAGTATCAGGCCCTGTGTGACACTCAGTAAGAGCAGAGGCTGAGAAGGGTCACAGAACGCAGACTCCTGCATGGCCCAGAACCACCCCATGGTTGGTGGTCTTCTGCTCAGAGGTTGTCTCCAAAACCAAAAAGAAGAGCAGCATTAGGCAGCTGGCTGAAATCAGCAGTGGAGCAAGACTTTGAAAAGGGTTGGCTTCTTTCTAACCCTTGGGAGAGAAAGTTTAACAGCTATCATGGGGCTGGGGCAGGAGCAGGTGTCTGGCCTCTTGTTCCAGCAGGGCCAGGAACTCAGTTTTAAAGTTTTTTCTGAGGTTCCCCTGGGCCAAGAGATTGGGGGACTAGCATTTTTCTCAGTTTCTTTTTGAACTTCATAATATTATTAATAATATATTTTCTCCTATTTGCTTTTTTGCTCGAGTTATTGCTAATTTTTCTCTTACTATAAATAAGGCTGGACTGAGCATATGTGTCACTATTTTTAATGTACATTCACACTTCTTCAGAATAAAATATTATATTTAAATTGCTGGTTCCAAGCATATGTACATATTTCAGAGCTTTTGACATTACCTTCAGGAGAATTATACTGATTTATTCTATCAGTCTTTGGCAACACTGTATTATGGAAATTACATGTGGAAAATATTTGTAATCATTAAAATCATTATAATCATCATAATTACAGTGACTTAAATAAATTATAAGGAATGATTTTTGAATGAATTATAATGATTTGTTATAATTATGAGTTAAATGACTTTTTTCTATATTTAATACTAATTTGAAGGAATAAAAAGCCTGTGGGAACTACCTTCTTGAGAGGGGGTTCATGGTTGGTAAGATCAAGGCTGAAAAGATTAAACTCTTACAGAAAAGATAAGGTTAAGGAGAAAATATAAAATACAGTGTGAAATACATACATATTTATGAAATGTCTATGACATATAGCATTGAATATATATAGCATACATATCACATTAAATATATATTTAATATATATTTCACACAAAGCCAAAAGAAGTTCTCTAAGATATCCACTTTCAGAACACACCACCAGGCAGCCATCTTCTGAATCGCCTTTAGTTTGTTACTCAGGTGGCCGTGTCACTCTGGGGCCAGCCTCTCCCCTGTTCTTTGAGGACATATAGATCCCACCTGTTCTGAAAATGTCTGAACCAGCTCCAGACCCCCAGCAACCCTTGAGTTCTCATTGCCAGGCTTCGGTGAGCAAGTCTCAATCACCCTGAACTCTGCAGTCCAAGCAGTTCTGCTGCTCACTAGCCGGCTAGCCTTGGCCACTCTGATTGTCAGTCTCCTCCTTTGATCATGAGGCTAGGAGCCACCCCACTGCTGCCTAGTTTATCCAGTGTAGCACCAGTTCCTAACCCTGTTCTTGCCTCTCTCCTCTATAGTAGCTGGAAAAGCTGTGCGTCATCTTCAATGTCCCTATATCCCTTGCAGTGCAGGCCACAGGACACAGTATTGCCCAGTGAACATGCAGCTCTACTCTGGGGCCTCAGGGAGACTGTGCTTTTCTTAGGAATGGGACTAGGGTTGCTAGCATTGCCACAGGCCTGTGCACCCTGTTCTGACCATTGATGTAGTATCTGGAGCTGAAGCAGCTTGGGAAAGGCCAAGGTAACTGCAGAGACAGCAGCTTTCACACTGCTGAGTTGAGCCAGTGTGTTAGTGCTAGAGTTCTTAGTGCCTAAAAAAAAATTCCTATTAACCAGATGTTCTGTTGCTAACTTACCTTGTGGTATGATTATGAAAATTTTGTGAAGTAATTTTTCTAAAGGCTACATACAGTGCATAGTACTGTTAAATACTCAATAAAAGATATTTGATTATCATTACTAACAGTAGCAATATCAACTAACTTCAGTTGCCACAAACTACCTCAACTCTGATGTGTAAGTCTGCCCAGGGGTAAGATATTTGCTGAAGGTCTTCGTCTCCTGCCACCTAGCAATGATGTCAGTCAAGGCTAAAGCCTCCATGGGCCTCAATTTCTCAGCTGTCTATAAATAATATCAAAGTTTCCTTTTAAGCTTTAGAGTTTTTTATTCTATTTTCTTTTCCCTAGAAACTTTTTGGCATCAAAGAATCCAGTTTGGCAGGACCAGAGAAGGATGTCTACAGTGTGGAAGAAAGTGATATTTCTTAATTATAAATGCACTATTACAGAAGCCCCTCAGGGGTCGCTGGGCCCCGAGCCCATCCATGATATAATATGAAGTAGCAAGTATCACCCAAGAAGTGGTCATGCCAGAATGTGAATCTGGATCCCTCTAGAGCACTGCTATGCAGGGGAGCTTCCTATGACAGTGGCTAGTTCTGTGTCTTACTGGCTAGTACAGCAGCTACTCACTATGTATAACCACCACGCCCTTACAGTAAGGCTAGTGAGACTGAGGAACTTAACTTTAAGTTAATATTCATGAAATTAAGTTTAGACACTCATATGTGGCTAGCGGCTCCCACATGGGACAGTGTATCTCTAGAGTGCAGACCTACCTGCAGGTCACAGGGTGTGGGAGGTGGCAGAGCAAGTTGGGCGGCAGCACAGGGAGAGGGTCAGAAGGACCCATAGGAGGACGATCTGTGAAACCACAGTCACATCATCCTGTGGGCATGAACACCATTCAACTGAATCAAATCAACAAAACACAGGCTGAGGGTGCAGCCCACTGTTGGAAGAGATGAAAGAAACAGTAGACATGCAGCTAAACTGAGTCTTGATGGAAACACAACACAGACCTGCAAGACACGGCAGTGTCATCAAGGCCTGCATAGGGTGTGGACGCAGCCTGACGTTATCAAGTTATTGTTAGTTTTCTCCACACAATGTCGGCATTGCTGGTCATGGGGCAGGTCCTTATTTGTAGAAGATGCATACAGTGCTGGGGAATTAAGGGTCATGCTGGGGAATTTGTGGCTCATTTTTAGGTGGCGTAGCATGTGTGTGTGGACAGAATGCTCAGACAGATGTGACAAATTGTTGCTTTTCTCCTATTCTGTTCTGTCACGCATGTTACCTCTTCCAAGAGAAAGTATAAAATGTTACCTAAAAGTATAAAATTACCTAATAAACTAAGTGACTCCACAGATTTCCAGGCAGTTGCTCTAGGCCAGTGGTTCTCAACCTTCCTAATGCTGTGACCCTTTAATACAGTTAAAAGGGGTTGTGACCCACAGGTTGAGAACCGCTGCTAGGCTATCTGGCTCCTTCTGCTCTTCCCAGTGAAATGTGTGAAGAGAGGATGTTGAAGAGAGGACAGCTAAATATCAAGGCGTTGGGACTTGGAAAATTCCCAGACTGTCCAGACGGGGAAGAGTGCCAAAATTAAGAAACGACTTCAAAGCAAAGGTAAAGCTGGGTACTGTGAGGAAAAGGTGGTATGAAAAAGCCAAAGGCCCAGCTGCAAAATCTATTGTTAGGAATCTTGTTAAAATTCTGGGGCCAAGCCTCGGAAAACTGTACAGATAAACAAATGAGTGTCTGAGAAGCTGAAGGGTTTGTGCCTGGTGGCCTGGCGGAGGCTGGGTGTGCTTTCTCGGTAGAGTGACAAGCCTGGCCTCCAGTGCGGCCCGCACGAGTCCTTCCTCCTGTGTGTGCCCACGTGTAGCCTTATACACAGTGCAGCGGTATGGGGGGGCGGGGTGATGCTTTGTGACTTCTGAGAAAATAAAAAGTATAGTTTCTACCTTGAATTCTCATAAGGTCCTTGCTCTGGTGAAACCAACTGCATGGCTGTGGCCTCCCAGGCAGCTGTGTGAAGAGGCCATAGGAAGAGGGGACTGGTGGGGCAGTGGCCCAAATTCATGTTCTTCCCGGACTCTTAGACGCAAACTTATTTGGAAATAGGACCATACTGATGTAACCAATCAGGATGAGGTCACACAGGAGTGAGGAGGGGCCGTGGTCCAGTATGATCCGTGTCCTTGCAAGAAAGGGAAAGGACAAACAGACACACAGGGAACGCCTGTGAGGTGAGGCAGGGTGACTGTGATATGTGCAGCACAGAGATGCGGAGAGAGGGCTTGGCCCTGCTGACACCCTGATGCAGATTTCTAGAATAAATGTATTATTTAAGCCCCCCAGATAGTAGTGCTTTGTTATGGCAGCCTTGGAAACAGAGGCAGAGAGTGATGAGACCTGCCACAATGGCATCCCAGTGCCAGCCAAGGTGACATGCCACCTTGGAAGTGGCCCTCCAGGTCCAGGTGACACTGACACCACACACTTGCAAGGGCCCAGAACTACCCAGCTAAGTTCTTCTCAAATTCCTGACGTAGGGAAACAAAGATAATGTTTATTTTAACCCACTAGATGTTGGAGTAATAGATTACTGACACTGCAGGGTTTGGGGGAAGGCCACATCTTCGAATGAATGGATAAATTAACTTCTTTGTTTAGTTTATCTAGTATAGTCTAGCACTTTGATGATGACTTGGAGGCTTGTCCTGAGTTATCAGCTTAAATTAGAGATATAACAGGCTGAAACAGTAGGCAGGGGAAGTGGGCATGGCGTTAGATGTGGCTGGAGGATACCCCAGCACCTCTCCCTCCAGGCCTTCCTGCTGTCCTTCCTGCCTTGCCCACCTAGCCATCAGCCTGAGGTATCACAGGTGCTTCCAGACCAGTGGATTCCCATAGTCTCAATCTCAAGTAGAGTCTAATTAGAGGAAACTTAAAAAAAAAATACAGAGATAACCACTTCTATGAGCTGTTACTAATCTGGTGTCATCTGTATTCCTCTGGCCCTTCCCTGGATTTTTTTTTTTTAGCAAGTCCCAGACATTTCATCCATTTCAACATGCAGCACATCAAACTTAATTAAAATCAATAATTTCTTAAGATCTTTAAAGATCCAATCAGTTGTTATTTCTCTTGATTATCTCAGTTTTTAAAAATCAGTATCAAAATAAGATCCACACCATGAAATTGATTTCTGTATCTGTTTATCAGTTTGAATCTACAGGTTCCCCCTCCATCTCTTTTCATCTTTTTTTTTTTTTTTTGATGATAGAAACCAGGTCACTTGCCTGGCAGATTCACTCACAGTTTGGAGTTTGCCTGTGGCACCCATCCTCATGGCAGATATTTCTCCACATGCTTTTCTGCCCTGGGTTCCTTGTAAATTGGTAGAGGACCAGGGAGGTGTACTTCTGAGTGGTGATGTCATTTCCATCACGTCCATCAGAGACATATGCATCTGCTGGTCTCCAAGGGGCACTGCTGATCCTGCCTGGACTCATTAGCTGATTGAGGGCAAAGCAGGGCCAGCTATATCCTATATCCCTCAAGCATGTCATGGGCTGGGACACTGGGAACCCCATGTCAGGGCAGGACACAGAACATGAGTGTGAAGCCAGGCACTCTGGTGCTGAGTCCAGAACACCTTCGGCTGTTGCTCTCTGCCCACAGAGCTCCAGGAGCTGTGTGTCCCTCCTGTCCAAGCTCATGGCTCACTCTATTGCCTTCACCTGCAGTGGCAATGTGGGTTAGTTCTATTTTCACATTTGACCTTGAAACACCTGGATGCTACTGTGGTAAATTCAGGCCATACAACTCACTAGTTACGTGGTCTTGGTAGTTCTCCCAACCCTGAGCAGCCTCACATGTCCTCGATGATAGCTGGGAACCCTAGGAGCTTTGTGGGGCCCATGGGATTGGGGGCGGGGGGCATGACGATGCTTATCAAGTGCTTCTGCGGCACTTGACTCAGGAATGTCATGTTTTTCCCGGACTCTTAGGTGCGACTTTATTTGGAAATGAGGCTATATAGCTGTCATTGTCATACTTCAGAAATGCAATGTGCCCACTGCACATGCCCGCTCAATGTAAGAGTGCCCAGAAGAAAGAGCATGAAGAGTAGTTGTTGCCACCTGCAGTAGGCCTGGAATGTTACTGATGACTTGTCATGTGCTGATTTTTAATTAAGTATCACATCTCCTCAGAGGACCTCACTGTATGTGGGTGTGTGCTGGAGCTTCGGGTTCAGCCAGGAGGAGTAACCCCTGCAGGATGGGATGCTGGGGGCACAGAGCCCCAGGAAACAGAGGCAGCTGGTGCCATTGTTAAAAACTTCTCTTAGAAAATCACTTGATGTCAGTTATTTATTTATTTAGAGACAGAGTTTCACTATGTCACCCTCAGTAGAGTGTCGTGGTGTTTCAGCTCACAGCAACCTCAAGTTCTTGGGCATAAGCAATTCTCTTGCCTCAGCCTCCCGAGTAGCTGGTAGCTGGGACTACAGGCACCCACCACAATGCCTGGCTATTTTTTTGTTGCAGTTGTCATTGTTGTCTAGCAGGCCCAGGCTGGGTTCAAACCCACCTGTCTTGGTGTATGTGGCCCGTATCCTAACCACTGAGCTACAGGCACCGAGCCTTAATCCCTAATAAAGTGACATTTATTGAATGTTTGCACTGTGCCAGATGCATTTGCTGGGATGACTTATTCAATCCTCCAGACAAACCTGCAGGAAGCAATGCAAGGTGGCAGAGCCAGACTGGACCCAGTGAGTCCCCATAAGTCATGGGCCAGGCCACTGAGGGAGGAGACGGGGGGAGGGGAGATGGTCTCTCTGGTGCTGCAGCCCCAGTTCCTTCTTCCCTCCTCCCCAGCCCTCCTGACCTTGGTGACTCCAATGTCTCCCCTCCAGAGATGGCCCAGAGAGACACAGGGCCACCTGCAGCATAGGCAGGAGGTATGCGGAGGTAAAACAACCAGGGTTGTGGTAGCCTATAAACACTAAATACTGTTAATTTGTAAATTTTTCCATTTGACAAAAATAAATAGGCTTTCCACACAGGACAAAAATCACAAAATTAAGATGTAAGCAAAATAATTGCATGTTCTCACATGCTGGGGGTGATGGTGCAGCAGATGGCACCTGCCCCACACATGGTCTCCAGGTGGACAGCTGTGACCAGGAGGATGAGGATGGGGAGCTGAAATCTGCTGTGATGTTACGATGGCCGCATGTGTTCAGCACAACCCAGGAGAGAGGAAAATCCTTGTGGACTTAAAGATATCCAGCTATTCCCAGGCCCTGCCAGCCCAGCCTGGTGCCCAGAATGGTGGGTGTAGGGGCCGAGCACGGCCTATGGGTGACGACATATGGGCTCCCACAAGCCAGGCACACAGGACCTAGAACAGGGATGGCCACATACCCAAGGAGATGGAGAAGCAAATGGAGGGGTGAGCAGGAACTAAGCAGAGAGGATGATGGGGTGAATTGAGTCTTGAGTCCACAAAGGTCAGTGAAAGTCCCAGCCCACTCACCTGTCAGGCGCCCAGGGCCTGGTGCAAGCACCTCTGGGCTGCCCTGAGGGGCTGGAAGCACAGCTGGTTTGGATCTCAGTCAGCTCTCCAGATGCCTTCCTTACCCAGCAACACTGGAGTAAAACAGCCCCTAGCGCAGAGGCTAGGTCAGGATGAGGGACCCACAAGCTCTTCTCTCACTCCCTCCAACCACTTTTCAGGTAGGGGCTGGGAATTAGCCTAGCAGGGACTGGCAAGCTCCAGACACTGACTCCAATGGCTTCCCAACTTGAAGGTCCAGGCAGATGGACCTGATCTGCCTATACCAGAGTAGATACTCTTGCCTTAGTCCCCACTTGTGGCTGTGTGACATTCTCCATTATGAAAGGCAACTAAAGGAATCTGGATGAACTACAAGGCAAGCTGAACCCAGCTGGAGAGCACCACCACCCTACTGACTGGTCTTGTCTCTGGAGCTGCCTTCCAAGCAGCCTGCCCCATACCAGCCACCTTGAGCACCCTCAGGGCAGCCTGTGTCCTCCCGCCTCTAGTCCCTGGACTTACTAGAGATGCAGTACCCCAGCCTCAATCCCAACCTACTGCCCACCATCCAGCACCACTCCCAGGCTCCATCCCAACCTCCACCACCCACACCACTCCCAGGCTCCATTCCAACCTCCACCACCCACACCACTCCCAGGCTCCATCCCAACCTCCACCACCCACACCACTCCCAGGCTCCATCCCAACCTCTACCACCCACACCACTCCCAGGTTCCATCCCAACCTCCACCACCCACACCACTCCCACACAGGCAGAAGCTGTGAATGCACATGTCCATCTTCCTGTCCCCCAAGTCCTTCTTTTGCTTCACTGAGGACACCGCAGGCCTCAGCAGTGAAC
The DNA here is from genome assembly GCA_963574575.1 of Galagoides demidoff. Taxonomy (NCBI): domain Eukaryota; kingdom Metazoa; phylum Chordata; class Mammalia; order Primates; family Galagidae; genus Galagoides; species Galagoides demidoff. The sequence continues at coordinate 7,004 of CAUYQV010028940.1, read as the reverse complement.
TTGCCCCCCCACACCCCAGTGCCCATCCCCAAGTTAGACATCTCATCCGTGCTCCCATCTGAGCCATGGCCACTGCCCCCACCCCGACATCACCCAGTAACCCCTCCCTGTCCTACAAGGTCACCCTCATTTATTGTCCACTGTATCACTCTCACCAGTTCACACAGTGCTGTTTTTTGAAATTAAGTTTTTTCTTGACACTTTCTCTCTCCAGTTATGGCTCTTTCTTGTCCTTTGCAATAAAACTCCTTTAAAGTGTTGCCTGTGCTGCTGCTGATTCATCAGTGACTGTCATGTTGCTGATTAATGGTCAGTTCTCAGTCCTTACCTGACTGACCAGGAACATGTGGTGTAGGCGACCATCTTTCTCTTCCGAATACCTCAGGTTCCACATGACTCCCAAGCAGACACTCTTGTCCTCCCCCCACCCCTGCTGCCAGCTTCTCCTACACCCCTTGGCTGACCCCTCTTTCTCCTACCTCCTCTGTGTTGGCATGGCCTAGGCAGTCTTCACTCGGACTCGTGATCATCTCATCCGGCCTCATGTTTTAAAAATTACATTATAAACAAAAAACTCCAAGTGGCAGCTCCATCTCAGAAGAGAAATCCACACTTGTTACCTCAAACTCAATACATATAAAACCAGAACCTCTAGCCCCTCCTGACCCCTCTATCTACAGCCCTGCACCCCAGCTTCTAGGAAGCCCTGTCCATCTGTTGGGCCCTACCCTGGCCACAGCTGTCATGTCACTTCTTCCTCACTCTTACACCTGCCAGGAAACCTGGTTGGTTGGCTCTGCCTTCCAGATCCACCTGGCATCCATCTTACTATTACATGGCCAGCACAACATCTGGCACATGATCCCAGGAAAGCCAGAAGTCTCTCTTGTGCGGTGATGGTTGGAGGTAGGAGGGAGCACAGCCCAGAAAGATCCCTCTGGGGGGTTAACAAAGGGAACAGGTTCTGAGGGCTATTCAGAAAGGTGACCACACAAGAAGGGTGACTTGGGCCTGACTGCCTCCCACCAGCAGTGTACCCAGGCAAGTCTCTCACTTTCTATTTGTAAGGCAGAGACAACAGTGCCTTACTGAGAGGATAAAGGTCTTGTCTCGCGATGTAAGCACAGTATATGTGGCTGTTATTATTGTCCAGGGTTTGGGAGGTCTCACTAGAATGAAAAAAGGATGCATATACAGGAACCTTCAACTAGAACATCATTACCCAAGCAGATGTCACATTTCAAGAGGAGAATAAGATCTTCAGAACAGTCACCACTGCTCCTAAGCAATGTCACCCCCAGACACAGAGCACCAAAAACAAAAGAAGATCCCATAGGTCATCACCACAAAACTTGTCTTTTACTAACAAAACCAAAAAACTCCAAACACTTTTCGTGGACATCAACTTTTTTCCTTTAAATTTTAAATGGTATTGTTCATGTGCAGATTTTCAAAATTTGGACATATTTCACAAAACACAATTGTGGACACAAACAAATCCAAGAATGGACTGGGGTGTTCTGAGATCTGATCTCAGACACTCATTAACCTGACTTCTGTGAGCCCTGTCCACTCAGGGACAAGTTGTTTCTCCTTTGCCTATGGGATGGGGGGTTGGAGCTGTGTCCATGCAGCAGCCCATGGGGCAGATGTGAGAGAGGGGGTGGACGTGGGGTACAGAATTATAGAGCCCCACATCTGATCAGACCCAGCAGGCAAGTAGGAAGGTGCCAGCCCAGTTGACTTTTCAAAAACCTCCTCCATTTATTCTGCAGGTATTTCATCTTCCCCTCAGCCCTCCTTGTTTTTTTTTTAAGACTTTGATTTATTTACTTTTTGTTGTTGTTGCAGTTTGGCTGGGGCCAGCTTCGAACCCACCACCCTCGGCATATGGGGCCCCCGGCATATGGGGCCCCCAGCATCCTACTCACTGAGCCACAGGTGTCACCACCTTAGCCTTCCTGCCAGGAAGACTAGGAAGTGTCTGTCAGGGTAGACCAGGGTCACCACTGTCTTCTGCCTGAGAAGGGCTATCTCAGTGCAGCCAGGTGGCCTTGTGCAGCCCTGCTGGTCTCCCCTGAGAATGAGACAGGGAGACCCTCATCAGTGAGTCTGTAGCGTGTGATTTCCAGTGAGGTGGACAGGGCACAGTGCTGCCTGCTAAGATCTGGCATCACACCAGGTCTCTGCAATGTTGCCCCTGGCCAGCTGGAGAGAACACATCCTGCCTTCACATCACAGGGCATGGGGCTGCCCTGAGAAGCCCATCAAGGCTCAGTAAGTCATCTAAAGTACAAGCATGAGGATTTATGGCCATGGAAGTTGTCAATCTATGTGGGCGAAAACAACCATGCCTCAGAGCAAGAGTGTGGGCAGAGCAGAGATGCAGGCATGGGGGTCAGAAACCCCATGAGCTGCAAAGGTACACAGAGCTGTGTCCTCCTTCATCCAGCTGTCCTCTCTCTCCTTCATGAAGGGAGTGGAAACTAGGGCTGGGACATACTCAGGCAGGCCCTGGAGACAAACCTCGAGACCACTGGAGCACCCTGTGTTGTACTTGATGACACATGCCTCAGCTGGCAAGAGGAGCACTCAGGAAGCCCTGGAGCACCTGTCCCATGATGACAGAGCCTTCCTAGGATTGACATCTAATGACAGAACCCCTGAAACCAAGCCAACTACTGCCCATGTTTTTTAAACAAAAAATGTCAAATTATACCCTATTTTTTTTGTTTCGATAAAACATCAAATAATACCCTAATTTTCTTATTTAGATCATTATGTTTCCCATATCTATAAATGCAGACTAGTACTTTTGATTTTATGACCCAAAAGTAGACCAAAAATATGAAATGTATTTATCCCAAATTTGTACTTGGATATTTACCAAAAGTGTTACTGTAAGAACAGTGAGCATATGGAACTGTCCCCACTGTTCTTACAATAATGCTTATAAAGCTGATAAAATTGAGGTGGAGTCTGTTTTAATAACATACACCTGGGTAAAGGCTCTAGGACTGCCAGCTCAGTCATTGCTACTTCCTGATTAACCCCCTTGGAGCCATGAAGTCTATTCCCCAGGGCAGGAGTGGCCTGGGGCTGCAACAAGCCTTCACACTTTGCACCAAGTATCTGAAACCCTCTGAGGATGGGGACCACAATGGAGCTGCAATGTCCCCCTTCCTCGCACAAAATCAGAAGAGGAAGCACACAGCTGTGGCCTCCCCACACCACCCTGCACACCCTCAGATCTGCTGTCTCACCTCAGCCTCTGGAGTCTCTCCCTCATGCTCATTTGAAAGGCACCCACAGAAAACACTGACAGTGTGTCACCAGGCCAGTATGGGACATCCCCTTTATGCACTAAGTACAGAAGGCGGCCATGCTGTCACACAACCATGCCTGGTCAGCTCAGGGCTCCCATTCAGAGAGGGCTTTCCCTCCTGGCAGCTGCAACATTGAAACAGCACACACAGAGAAACATGCAAACACCACAGAGAACCTGGACTGCACAAAGTGGCTTTTTACAGGGGTGAGGGATACTGTCACAAAGTGATGATGGAATGATGCTCTAACTCCCGTCTCTGCAATAAGAGGGGCCTGTGGAGGGGGTCTCTTTATTTCTCTCCTTCAGTGTTTGTAGCTGTTTCTGTGTCAGGCACTGGGCAGTCTAGTGGCTTTTGGTCCAAACGGGTTTTTAGTTGTTCTTTCGCACCTCAGAATCCCTCTCGGAAGAACCAAGCTCGAATGCTGGAAACCGGGATGCCTGTGGTCCCAGGACGTCAGAGAGGAAGTGAATAGCGCCAGCCATGCCTGCAATGGAACACACACCGGTCTGGGGCAGAGGGTCTCCTAGTCACTCCCTTCACCAGGGCTATGAGGATAGGGGACTGAGGACTCTAAAAATGACTTCATAAAAAGCAAAGAAATCCTTTACACTTACATCAGCACTTAGCAGGTAGTAATACTGGTTTTCTTCACTACTTTATTTTTAAAAACTTGGCTCCTAGGCTTTGATCTTGGAACTGTAATATTACATAGAATTACAGCCACGAAGTTTCAGACACTGCTAATCATGCAGAGACCTCGACAGGAAGACTTCCTTTCTCAGAGCTTTTATATTCTCATTCCAACAAAGAGTTGCATTTTATGTCTTCTTTACATTTAATGTTATTTTTAACAAACCTGAATTTATTTGGTCAAGATCCTCCCCCATGTCACTGCAATAATTAAGCAAGGGACTTCTGGAGGTTGGGCTGGGAGGCTGCCAGCCCCTAGGGCCTCCTGTCTCCCACACAAGGGAGTAATTCCTCCCTTGCACAGTTTTAGTTTCTTTACAGTTTCTCTTTTGAGGTAAAACTCATATACAATGAAACACAAATCCTAATACATTGCTGACCCATCACATGGTAACATGGATAGTTTCTGTGTAAAACTGCCAGTCAACAATGTGTTATGTGTCCACGTCTGAGTTCTGACAGCTGCATACACCATGTAAACAGACCCCTGAGCAGACCTACGGTATTTCCATTGCCCAGTGAGCTCTGTGTGTCCCTCTTTGGTTCATCCTTAGCACGCTGGTCCCCCCAGGGGCAGTGACAGTGTGAGTCTGAGTCCATGCTGGTAGGACTTCATGCAAATGGCAAATGGTCATAGCACATGGCCTCAGTGCCCGCCAGTGCCCTTCTCATTGCTGAGTAGTACATAGCAGACTGTCACCTCATTTTCCTACTGAAGGACATCTAGGTTGTTCTCAGCTTTCTCTATAACTGTGATTTTTTGAGAGATTTGTCCATTTTATCTATGGTGTCTAATTCATACAGCAGTGAAGCTATCAGCAGTGCTCCTTTCATGTCTAAATTATTTGTGAACTTTTGCAGAATATGATCTTTTTAATATTCAAACAAATCAGCAGAAAAAATTTCTCAGAATAAACATTTTAGTTTTCTATGTTATAAAAATGCAGTGTATTTGCACCAGATACAAAATAGTTAATGTTCATACTCTAAATGGAGTTCATTCAAGTTTAGTGGGTCCAAATCTTTGAATGGACAACTCCCTGAAGACCAAGAAGCTGACAGGTCAACTCTTTCCCCTGTGCCCTGCAGTGCCCACAGACAGAACTAGCAGGAGGTGCTAACCAGGTTCCTGTCAGATGGTCAAGGAGCTGCTATGTGCATGCCCGTCAATGTCCACCCTGTGACATGCCAGCAGGTCAAGGGGTCACTGACCACAGTGACCTTCCTGGAGGAGCTCAGTCCTGCTGCAGTGTCCCAAGCAGTGTCTACTGCCTGACACCAAACATGAACACAGTCACGGCAGCATAGCCACCCCACCCCCCCCCCCCCCCGTAGGTCGCTGCTTATTTCCAGTGGGCTCTGATAGATTACTGTTTTTCAGATTTTTAAAATAACGTTTCTCGACCTCTTTCTTCAAATAAAAACAATGCCCGGATTTTTCTTTTTAGAGACGAGGTCTCACTCTGGCTCAGGCTGGTCTCGAACCCATGAACTCAGGCAATCCACCAACCCTGGCCTTCCACAGTGCTGGGATTACAGGTATGAGCCAACGTACCCAGCCTTATTTTTTCTTATTACTAATATTTCTAATTACTAACACTTTTAATTTTTAGTATCATTCATATTTCTTTTACTATTTATTTATTTATTTATTTATTTTTGGGGCAGAGTCTCCGTAGAGTGATGTGATGTCACAGCTCACAGCAGCCTCCAACTCTTGGGCTTATGCGATTCTCTTGCCTCAGCTGCCCAAGTAGCTGGGACTGCAGGTGCCCATCACTATGCCCAGCTATTTTTGTTGGTGTTGTTGCACTTGTCATTGTTGTTTAGCAGGCCCAGGCTGGGTTTGAACCCTCTAGCCTTGGTGTATGTGGTTGGTACCCTACCTATTGAGCTATGGACACCGCCTTCTTTATATAATTTAAATGATTACATATATTTAAATATATTTTAACCATTTGAACTTCCTGTGGCTGCACTGAATCAGCGCTGTTTATGGAAGGTGGAGGAGTGAGTGGGCCAGTTTCTTCCCTGAGCAGCAGCTCTCCATGTTCCTTCTGCGTGTATTTCACTGAAGACCTAAGGACCCTTGGAAGACACTCACAGGAGCAAAAAAATAGGTGAGGTAAAAAGACTTGATATAATTTCAATCAATAAACTAATTTGTTCACTGCTGTTTTATAGTGTTGTTTTTTTTTTTAATTTACTAACAAACATTTATTTATTTATTTTATTCCTTTTAGACAGAGTCTCACTCTGTCACCCTGGGTATAGTACCCTGGTGTCATAGCTCACTGAAACCTCACACTCCTAGGTTCAAGCAATCCTCCTGCCTCGGCCTCCTGAGTAAATGGGACTATAGGTACCCACCACAATGCCCAGCTAGTTTTCCTATTTTTAGTAGAGATGGGTCTCACTCTTGCTCAGGCTGGTCTCAAACTCCTGAGCTCAAGGGTCCCACGCACCTGGGCCTCTCAGAGGGCTGGGATTATAGGCAGGAGCCACTTCGCCCTGGAGGCAGGGACTTACTTCACTTGCCTAAATGTTTTTTTTTTTTTTTTGCGATGGAGCCTCAAGCTATCCCCCTGGGTGGAGTGCCATGGCATCACAGCTCATAGCAACCTCCAACTCCTGGGCTCAAGCAAGTCTCTCGCCTCTGCCTCCCAAGTAGCTGGGACCACAGGCGCCTGCCACAACGCCCGGCCATTTTTTGGTTGCAATCATCATTGTTGTTGGGCGGGCCCGGGCTGGGGATTCGAACCCGCCACCTTAGGTGTACGTGGCTGGCGCCTTAGCCGATTGAGCCACAGGCGCCGAGCCACTTGCCTAAATGTTTAAAGCTACAGTTGTCTTCTCACTCTTACCTTCAAAGAGGGAATAGGGTCTGTCAGGAATGCGGCACCCATGTGTTCCATAGTCTAGACACCACTCTGCAAACTGAAAAGAAAGGCATTCCCTGGTAAAGACAAAGTTTTCACTTGAAGT
>CAUYQV010028937.1:0-34236 GCA_963574575.1 Galagoides demidoff | reverse complement strand
AGTTGTGATTTCATAACACCCACATATGATCTCATATAAAGCCCCACCTTCAGCTCTCCACCTCAATTGCTGAGCATTTAGATGGGTTTTGGGTATGAGAGGGTGTGTGTGTGTGTGTGTGTGTGTGTGTGTGAGAGAGAGTTAGTTACAGTACAAGAGCCCACTTGAAGTTCTTAGAGCTGAGAGTTAAGTGGTCTTTTAATGGAACAGCTAAACCAGTGGTTCTCAACCTTCCTAATGCCGCGACCCTTTAATACAGTTCCTCATGTTGTGCTGACCCCCAACCATAAAATTATTTTTGTTGCTACCACATAACTATAATTTTGCTACTGTTATGAATCGTAATGTAAATATCTGATATGCAGAAGACCCCTAAAAGGGTCGCGACCCACAGGTTGAGAACCGCTGAGCTGAGGGAAGGTGAAGTTTACTTCATACTTCACATTAGTGTTTTGGTGTTCTTCTCCGTGGCTAGGTAGTGACTTTGAAGGAATAAGATAGGGTTAATAATACATGTCCACCCAAACCTGGGAAATGTATTTGTGTTTTCTGAAGTAAATTTTTGGTTTGAAAATTACTTTCTGGTGAAATATGGCAAATTCACATGCTTCCAATGTAAGACTTTTTTTTTCTCTTCCCATCTCTAGTTTTTTTTTCTTCTTTTCCTATGTAACTGTATTTAAGATGAATCAGGCAAATTTAAGTAAAAATAGTTGTATTGTCTTCTTTTGGTTTTTTTTTTTTTTGAGACAAAGTCTCACTTTATTGCCCTTGGTAGAGTGCTGTGCTGTCACCTCACAGCAATCTCCAACTCCTGCACTTAGGCAATTCTCTTACCTCCTAGGACTACAGGCACCTGCCACAATGCCTGGCTATTTTTTTGTTGCAGTTTGGCCGAGTCCAGGTTCAAACCCGCCACCCTCGGTATACGGGGGGGCCAGCACCCTCCCACCGAGCCACAGGAACCTCCAAAATAGTTGTATTGTTTATCACGCCAGTAGAAGGTTGGATGATTTCAGAAGGGACTGCTCACTAACTTCTTTGGTGCTAAATTAATGTCCTATGGCAAAGAAAGACCCAATTTTTACAGATAAGTGTAAGAGACTGGCAGAATCTCAAGTTTCAAGATATTCTTATTGAGCCATTAAGTACCTTCTCCCAGTTTGTACCTAAAGACTAATAATGAGTGTAATTACATGAACAGATCAAGTAAAGAATCATCCATGAAAACGGATCACTTTCTCAGGGTTGATAGAGAGCCCCTCCTTTTTTCTTATCTTTTCTATTTTATCACGATTCTTAAGAGTATTGTGATTTTAATGTTTAATTATTTAGAATATATACACACTTTTTGGTATAACAAAGAAAGAACAGTACTGAGCATCAAGTTGGTTGTTCTTATCTCTAGATATTCTATACAGTAGATCCATAGTTGACCTCCTCCTCTTCAAGTTGACCTAATTTTCATAGACCAGGCATGCACTGCATGTACATATCAGTATAGTAGGCCTGGTTCCTTATGGTGACCCCTTCTGTCTGTTGAGGAGTTTGTTACAGTCCCTTGGGTAGTCAACTCCCAGAGGTTCTCCTGTATTTTAGGAAAGATTTGCTCATGAAAGTCTAGAATTTTGGTGGATATAATAATTAATAAAACTAGAAGATGGCAGTATCAAGTTACAGTATTTCTTGGTGAATACATGAGGTGAAAGATGTTGGGTTCCTTTGCCCTCTTCAGTGGCAGGTTAAAGTATTTTGGTTTTTTTTTTTTTTTTTTTTTGGCCGGGGCTAGGTTTGAACCCACTACCTCCAGCATATGGGGCCAGTGCCCTACTCCTTTGAGCCACAGGCGCCACCCCAGGTTAAAGTTATATGGATTATTATACCTTGTCTTTGCATGACTGTGTGGAAGAATTCCCTGACATACGTGTTTTGTGTTCTTTTTGGATTTAGATAACATTTAACAGTAATGTGCCTTTGTGTGAAGTAAAAGCTTCATATGATTTATTAGGATATAATGTTACTTTTGACATTGACATTTGTGAACAAAGAATAATCAATTTGCTTTTATTGTTCATTATTGTGTTGGAGCAACAAATAAATGTTACAGTCTGAGAGTCTCTGCTAGAACTGAATTTGACAACAGCCTGTGAAGTCAGCCAAAGAAAACAGCCAATTTGGATGTTGCAGGCTCCCTCAAGTTTATACAGGTTGCTTTTTGCTTTTTGGCTCTTTTGGCATCTGGAGAATTATCTTAGCTCTAGTTCATTTCAGTAGAGATACACTCATGTGCCACATCTTAATGTCATGAACAGGCAGTGATTTTAAACCTTCCCTCAGCTCATGGCATGGATCACCTGTGGGTTATTATGGCCCAATGGGAAAAGAGAAAAAGGCATCTAAAGTCTCATGCTTCTATTTTGTCCATTTTCTTTATACTGTTCCACCACAGGGCCATGGCCTCTTGGCTTTAATATGTGTGTGTGTAGATATATATGGATATATTGATTGATTGATTTTTGAGACAGAGTCACACTCTGTCACCCTGGGTAGAGTGCTGTGGTGTCATAGCTCACAGCAACCTCAAACTCCTGGGTTCCAGCAGTCCTCTTGCCTCAGCCTCTCAAGTAGCTGGGACTACAGGCACCCACCACAATGCCCAGCTAGTTTTTCTATTTTTAATAGAGACAAGGTCTCAGTCTTACTCAGGCTGGTCTTGAGCTCCTCAACTCAAGCAGTCCACCTGCCTTGGCCTCCCAGAGTGCTAGGATTATAGGCATGAGCCACTGTACCAGCCCTACTAATATTTATTTTTAAGCTTAAGATGTTACTTAGCCCAAAATAAAGTTTTTAGTTGAGATAAGTAAAGTTCATAGTCACACTCTTTATTATGGATATTCTTATGTTTGCTTAATCCTAATTTTTTGAACTCTTTGTATGTCAGACACTGTACTGAGTCCTTTGCATGTGGCTTTTCTAATCACATCTTGAAAGTGGCTCATTCCTCAGAAGAGAAAACAGGATTAGATTAATTAAAAGCTTGCTGAAAATGGCACTTGTAGTAAACAGAAGTGGCATTACCGGTCTGATTTTCTTTATTTCATAGATGATTCAGGGATGACTGGATTTATACTAGAAGGAGATTTGTTTATTTAGCACAGGGGATAGCAGAATGTTTCCTGTTAATATTAGGTTAAGATTACGTGCTTGGATGAAGTAAGGGACCAGGCCAGGGTGGTGGTGGAACAATGCTGAGAGGGTGAGCTCAGGAAAGCAGTCTAGAAGAAAATTAGGTTGAAGGGAAAAGTCACAAGATCCAAGTATTTTGTACAATGTGGAGCTTTCAAATCACCCAAAAGACCAGAAAAAACCCCAAGTTTTATCTTGTAATTGGAACACGTGATATTGGATAATTAATTGCTTTGCAAATTGTCATTGGTAAAATATTTTGGAAGCTTTTAGGTAAGAATTACAAGTAAATTAAGATAGTTTCTGCCACTATTGTGTGAAACAGAACAATTATAATTTAAAAAGAGGTGGGCAGGATGAGAAAACAACTAATTTGGTAGTGAGGGTTTAAAGACTGGAGTTCTGTCCAGTAGAAGAGACTCATCAGAGCCTCTTCTTGATTGTCAATAATGTTGTCAGTTAATGACTAATTGCTGCTCTTGCCTAGAAATCCAGAAGCTCTGGAGATGAGTTCTCTCTGAATCTAATTCCACAGTACATCACCCCTTTTGTTCACCCCAACAGGCTGTACCCTGGCTCCTCTCCCCAAGGGCGGTTCGTTGGCAAGTCTGTCTGGTAAGGCAGTGTTTTCTGCATAGTAATCAGGCCTCTGCAATTGTGATAGTCCTTCCCTTCCCCCAAGCTCTTTGGGTTCTTGACACATAGTGGCAATGCCACTGGTAGAACAAAAATCAAAAGGAGAAAAGGAAAAAAAGTTCTCTCAGATCTGATGTGTCTGCACAGTTCTGCCCCCCTATGATTAAGGCTTGTCTACAGGAAACCCCATTAAAAACTTTGTTCTCTTCCCAGGAAACCGCCTTGTGAAACAAGCAGGTTCAGAAAGCCAGGGAGCCAGTGACCTTTTTCTAGTTCTTTACCTGACTGTCCTCCTTTCACCAAGGGCTTAGTGATGGGTCTAGACTTTTTAAATTGTTAAATGTATATTTTGACCACCTTTAGCACATGTTTATTTGAATGGCTATTTTAAAAGCCTCATGTAATCTGGCTATTCAACCCCTGTTATGTGCAGTTTTCATTTTTGTTGCCTGCTGTGGCAGGAGGAGAATGGGGGTGATAGTCCTGTAAAGTACGGGGTGTGTGGAAGAATACAACACTGGTTCAGCCAGCAGGTATTCATGGTGATGTTTTGTTTCTTGTTTTGTTATATTTAAATAACAAATGAACCCTTGGGATATTCAAATATTTAGGGGCAAGGTATCGTCATTGGTTCTCAGACTGGAGGAATTTGGAACTCACAGCTTTTTAAATTATTAATTTGTGTCTTTTGTCTTTCATACCTGAGAGGACACACTTAGGAGATGGAAGAATTTTTATTATCAGTTGAAATACTGTGGAAGAATAATATTTCTTGCATTTCCAGCTTTAGAAACTTGCTTCACTAATATTTTGTTTTCTGATCCCAGAAAGGTTACATGTCTTGAAAATGGGATTGTAAAATGTGTTTGTTTCTAACTCTGTTTGTCTTGTTCTTTTCAGTAAATGCCCAGATAATTTTGAATAAATTCAGCTCAGTCTATTAAAGTCCAAAGGAGTCTCAGTATTCTAATTTTTCTGCCATCTGACACGTAATAAGATATAAGTTTCCCCCTTCCTTAAGGGTCTTATACATTAAGATCTTTGGCTGCCTTACTTCAAATGCTAAGGAAGAAATTTATTCACTCAATAAATACTTATTGACACTTAATGTGTGCCAGGCACTGTTATAGGCCTGGGGAATACATCAGTGAACAAAAGATACCTACCTCCTTCCCAAAGGAGATCACATTGTAGTAGAAATTCACTTTAACAGTAGATTATCATTGAAGAACTAGTCCTGATCATTACCAGTTTCCTAGTTAGAGCACTGGCATTTGGAGAGTTGATGGCAGGACTAACCTTCAGACCTGTCCTATTTGCTACCATTGTCCAAGGACTCTGGGACATAGAATGTGGGAGTGGAAAGACATGTAGAAATTTTAGTGCAGTTCCTTCATTTTATTCATCAAAAGTAATGTACAGCTTCATATGCGTACTCTCAGTGGGTCTTAAGATCACCTCAAGTTTCTATTTTACACTGAAGTAGCTGTTTTATACTCAGAATCATCTCCAGAATACTTGAGTGGAGTGAGATCTCTAGCCCACTGGAAAACTATACTTTGATAAATTAAGTGACACTCTTATTTCATTTAAAAATGATTGAGAATTGATTATCACAGACCTATTTCTCATCTTAGAAGTAGTTCTGCCTAAGAGGCTAATTTCTAACTGGGAAGTACCGTTTTGCCCCCAGAGGGAAATGGAACAGGGACTGGATTTGGAGGCACAAGCCAAACAAAGCAGGATGCCTAAAGAGCTTTTCTGGACATTCTGGGTTAGAAAAAAGAGAACAAAAACCCCAGAAGAACCAGACACTCTTTTACTTTTATGCTACTGCAGTTTCTCAATCAAAAACAAAATCCAGAAACAAAAATACTCTTGACGGAAATCAGGAAACCAAATATCCTACCTGCTGGCCAACTCTATGGTGTCTGAACAGAGTGTACCATTTAGAATCCCTTTTAGCTGTCTTCTGGTTTATTTGAAAAACCACTCCATTGTATTTGTAAGTAAATGGAAAACAATTTAAAGGCTCTTCTTTTGGCCTTGGTACTTTTGTAGGGTTTAGCATTTCTAATAGTAAACTCTTGAAAGAATTTTAAGACAAATGTTATTCTCAGAGAGAAGAGAGGGAGCCTAACTTTCTGTTTTTTTCTACCTCTATCCACCCTTACTTAGGAAACTTGTCCTAAATTCCCTGGACAGATTTGTTTCAGCCTCAGGACAGTTTTTCAAACAATGAATGTTCAACACTATAAAGCAGGTTTCCTTTTGTTAACACTGAGGTAGCTGGATACTTCGACCAGCTTTGAAGATTTGTTAGCTGGACCTCAAGCTATTGAGAGTATCTTTGGTTGATTTTCCCTTAATCCATACGGACAGTTACCAGAAGATGTGATGCAGAAAGGTCATTGGAGGTTAGTTCTTAAAGTCTTTAAGATCACCCTATTGTAATTCACATTCACTAAAGCTATGGTTTATAACTGGTAAGCTGAGTAAATGGATTATCTCTAAGCCCTACTATTTTTAACCTTACCCCCAAAATAAATGGCGAATTGTCACGTCACTTTCAAAAGGTTTTATTTCAGTGAGTGTTTAGAGACTAGACAGATCTCAGGAGTTGCTCCTAGAGAAGACAGTGGGAGGAAATGGCTGTGGTGACTGAGGGCAATGTCCACCACGCACAAAGAGGAACCAAGGTCTTAACCTACCTGGGTGCTGACGGGATGGGCCTGCATTCTATTCCAGGTTTAGCTGCTTACTAGCTGAGTCACCTTGGGCAGAACTGTAAAGCTCTGGTCTTTATCTCTAGCTTTAAAATTAGTCAAAATAGTTTTCCCTATCTGTTTCCTTTCAAGGAGGTGATTAAAATACAGTATTGAGATTACAGGTGGTATTGTGAAGCAGGGAGGCGGGAAGACTAAGCATCAGGTGGGCATGCACATTTGTTTCTTTCCACCCCTCTCTGTGTGACACTCTGGATCACCTACAAGGCTAAGGTATTTGTCTGGGTTAACCACATTGGCCAACAGAGTGATCTGTCTTAAACTGGAAAGCAGTTTGGTGTCCTCACCTATTTCTTCAAACCATACTGCATTATGGGACATAGTATTACAGGTCCTTCAGTTGAAGGTGGGGCTTAACAATACACACCATCCTGCTACTAATATGCCTGGAGGACTTAACTGTTGACAGCAGGGCTCCTTTTTGCCTAGGCTAGAGTTCTTCCATTAAACTCAGGAGATATACATGCATGTTGGATTTCTAAAATTGCACGCATGCACATACACATGTATGTCTTTGAAAAGAAAAAAGTTGAGGGGAACTCTTAATTTATGTGAGTTCCTTGTAGATTTTGTTACATGCGCTTGTTACTTTGTTAACTGCAGTAAGAGATTTTCTGTGACTTGCTTTTTGTCCTCACCCCCTCTCCATCTATAGGCTATTTTAAAATATTCTTTTAATAGGGCAGTGATTGATTTATAATTTACTTCATTATTTCCCTGTTGGAGAGCCCTTAGTTTTTTATGCATCTTTATATTCTTTAATATTATGGTTATTTTTTATGAGTTTTACAAGGGAAAGACTGAATCTGAGAGTCCCCAAAATTTCTTCGGTTCTAATAGTGGACTCCTGACCACGGACTCACACTGGTTCCAGGGAAATTTGCCCCACAAGAAACTCAATAGGATCAAAAGGGGGAGGATTCCGTCTGCTTAAGTACAATTGAGAGTCATGAGACTGGACTTCTCAGCTTCAGGAGCAGATCCTCTCTTCACCTTTGTGCTCTCAATTAGAGGAAAAAAGAAAGGAGATGGGCGGGGAGTGTTGGTTTTTAAGACAGAGAAAGCATTCACGTTCTGTTGTCTTTGCCAGTAGATACAAGTGATGGAATAGGGGTTGGGTGAAGTCTGAAGCTTGTAAGCACAGTTTAAAACAACTTAGAAAACAGCGGCCACATTTCTCTATCGCCTAAACTTTTTGCTTCTGTTTCCCCTCCCCTGTCTTGTGACCCAAAGAGGATAAAGACCTTGTTTCCCCTCTACAATCCTGTTGTTTTTGAGGCATTTGGATCATTTTACAATGAAATAAAATTACCTCTGTTTTTAAACTATGGTGATTCATTTTGAAATTAACCCATGGGAAAAAATTTAATCAGACATATTGAGTTATAATTTGAAACAATAAAATTTACCAATAAAGTGTAAAATTTGTGTTTTGAGAAATATGTCCAGTTGTAAAACGCCACAGTCACGATATCAAACATTTTCATCACCACAGAAATTCCCTCATGGCTTCGTTCCATCGCTGCCTTCCCCCTACTCCTGATCCTTGGCTACTCCTTAGCTGCTTTTTGCCTTTTCTGGAATTTTTTATAAATGGAGTCATACTGTATGTAGCCTTTTGTGTTAGTACCTTTCACTTAGCATAGTATACTTGAGATTCACCCAGGCCTTTTATGAGTAGTTCATTCTTTTTAATTGCTAAGAAGTATGCCATAGCTGTATGGACATTCCATGATATAAATATACCACAGTATATTACCATTCAGTAGTGGATGGACATTGGTTGTTTCCACTGTATAAATATCAGAAATAAAGCTTTTATGAGTAACTGCATTCAAGTTTTTTTGGATATATTTATTCATTTAGAAGTAAATACCTAGGAGTGGGATTGCTGGGTCATGTGTACCAAGTATATTTAACTTCATAAGAAATTGCCAGACTCTTCCAGAGTGGATATACCATTTTCTGTGTCTACTAGTATGTAGCAGTCCTTGTTGTTCTGTGTTTTCTCCAACACTTGTAATTGCCTAATTTTTTTTTTTTTTTACTTTTATCCATTGTAGAATTTAGTGTGCAGTGGTAGATACTGTGTAATTTTAATTGCGTTTACTTAATGACTAATAATGTTAAACCTCTTTTCATATGCTTATTTAGAATTTGTATATCTTCTTTGGTGAAGTGTCTGTTGACATCTTCTTTTAAAAAGTAGAATTATTTTTGTTTGCACTGTTCAATTGTTAGGAGTTCCTTGTATATTCTGAATACGAGTCTTTCATCAGAAATAAATTTTGCAAGCATTTTTTCCTGTCTGTGAATTGCTTATTCATTTTCTTAAGTGTCCCAACAACTGAAGAATAGAGTTTTAGGCCTTAAATTTAAGTCTCTGGTCCATTTGGAGCTAATTTTAGTACAGTGTTTTGTATAAGAGTTCTAGGTTCATTTATCCTTTGAACTACCTTGACACCTTAGTGTATTTCTGGTCCCTCTTTTCTGCCCTGTTGATCTGCATGTCTCATTCCAATACCACACTGTCTCATCATTGTCGCTTTATAGTAAATCTTGAAATCAGGTAGTATAAGCCTTCCCGTTCAGTTCCTTTTCAAAATTATTTGGACTAATTTAGTCTGTCAACAATATTTTTAATGTCTGTCAGCAATATGTTATGTCTTAGATTACAGTTCTTACACATCGCATGTGAAACATCCCTAAGAATTTTGTATTTTGATGATATTTTAAATGGTATTTTAAAAAGTACAGTTTCCATTTTTTTCTACTATAATTTTTTTATATATAGACCACATCTCTTTGTAACTTTGCTAAACTCACTTGTAAGTTTTAATGCCCTTTCTTAAGGTTTCTTAAGATTTTTTTTACATTAATGTCTGTGTAAATAGTTTTGTATCTTCCTTTTTAATATAATCTGTATTCATTTTATTTTATTTTTTCTTGTCTTATTTCACTGGCCAGGACTTCCAGTACATTGTTGAATATCAGTGGTGAGAGCAGAGATCCTTACCATGTTACTAATCTTAAGGGGAAAGCATTCACTCTTTCACTATTAAAGAACGAAGCTAGGTGTAAGCTTTTTGCCAAATACCCTTCATCAGGCTAAAGAAGTTCCTTGCGTTCCTGTGTTGAGTAGTTTTTGTTTCTTAAGTCGTGAGTGGGTATTGAATTTTGTCAGGTGCTTTTTCCTGGTCTATTGAGATGATTACATGGTTTTTCTAAATAGTCTTTAGATGAAACCAATCTCACAGTATCCTGGGATAAATCTCACTTGGTCATGATGTATTATCTTTTATGTTGTGAGATTTTAAGTGGCTAAAATTTTGTTAGGGATTTCTTTGGTGTCTATCTTCATAAGGGATATTGATCTCTAAATTTATTATCTTTGCAGATTTATATGGTTGGGCTCATAAAATGAGTTGGAAAGTGTTCCTCGTTCTGCATTTTGGTAGAGTTAGATTAGAATTTAATAGCAGTGAAGCCATTAGAGCACAGGATTTTCTTTGTGAGAAGATTAATTTACTAATTCAGTTTGTTTAATAGATACAGTGCCATTGGCTTACCTTTTTCTTCTTGAGTGAGTTTTTTTTTTTTTTTTTTTTTGAGACGGCGCCTCAAGCTATCCCCCTGGGTAGAATGCCATGGCATTACAGCTCATAGCAACCTCCAACTCCCGGGCTCAAGTGAGTCTCCTGCCTCCGCCTCCCAAGTAGCTGGGACTACAGGCACCCGTCACAACGCCCGGCCATTTTTTGGTTGCAGCCGTCATTGTTGTTTGGCGAGCCTGGGCTGGGGATTCGAACCTGCCACATTAGGTGTATGTGGCTGGCGCCTTAGCCGATTGAGCCACAGGCGCCGCGCCTTGAGTGAGTTTTGATAGACATTTTTTCTATTTTATGTAAGTTGTCAAATTTATGGTATAAAGTTTATAATATTCTGTTGTTATCTTTTTAATTCATGTATCATCTTGTAGTGATTTCGTTTTTTTTCCTTATATTGATGATTTCTCTTAACTCTTTTTTTCCCTTCCTTATTAGTCTGGTCAGTGACTTAACAATTTTATTGATCTTTTTAAAGAGTCAGCATTTGGTTCCAATTATTTTTTTTCTCTATGGCTTTGATGTTTTGAGTTCCATTGATTTTTATTGTTTGTTATTTTTTTCTTTTGCATGTTGTTACTTTAATTTGTTCTTTTTTTGGCATCTTGAGGTGGAAACTTAGATCATTTGTTTGCAACATTAAAAGCTGTAAATTCTCTGCTACAACTGCTTTAACTGCATCTAGCAAAGTTTATTTATCTTAGCATTCAGTTCAAATTGGTTTCTAATTTACCTTGTGGTTTCTTCTTTGATCTATGGTTTATTAAGAAGTGAATTATTTAATTTCTCAGTATTTGGAAGATTTTCCAGATAATTTTCTATGATAGTTTCCTAACAGAATTCTTTTGTGGTTAGAGACCCATTTTGTGTTCTTTTGATTCTTTTAAATCTATTTATTTAGAGACAAGTTCTTATTCCCTTGTTTAATCTGGAATGCAGTGGTGTAATCATAGCTCACTATAACCTCAAATTCCTGGGCTCAAGTGATCCTCCTGCCTCAGCCTCCTTAGGTAGCTAGGAATACAGGTGCATATCACCTTGCCTGGCTAAATTTGTTTTTATAGAGATGGGGGTCTCAATGTGTTGCCCAGGCTGGTTTTGAACTCAAGTAATCCTTCCACTTTGGCCTCCCAAAGTGCTGGGAATTACAGGCTTGAGCCACTGTATTCAGCCATTTTTGTATTTATTGAGACTTGTTTTATGGCCTACAGTATGGTCTATTTGACTGAATTTCTTATGTATTCTTGAAAAGAATGTATTTTCTGCTGTTTTGGGTGATTTGTTCAGTAAATGTCAATTAGGTCACATTGGTCAAGTTCATTTTCTAACTACATGTTCTATCAATTACTGTGAAAGGAATGTTGAAATATCCAGCTGTAACTGCATTTTGTCTACTTTAATTCTGTTAGTTTTTGTTTCATGTACCTTATAAAATTTTGCTTTTTTTTTTTTTTTAGACAGAGTCTCATTCTGTTGCCCAGGCTACAGTGCCATGGTGTCAGCCTAGCTCATAGCAATCTCAGACTTCTGGGTTCAAGTGACCCTCTTGCCTCAGCCTCCCCAGTAGTTGGGACCATAATGCCCAGCCTACTTTTCTACTTTCAGTTGAGATGGGCTCAGGCTGGTCTTGAACTTCTGAGCTCAAGGCGTCCACCTGAATCAGCCTCCCAGAGTGCTAGGATTAAAGGCATTTGAGCCACTGCTCCTGGCCTAAAATTTTACTCTTAATTGAAAAATAATAACTGTAGACTGCTTTATGTATGGTAAAAATCTATTAGGCATTATGAAATGTCCAGCCTATTGAGAACATTCTGGGTATTTCATATTAATGTGATCATAACACGTGGTCCTCTGTGACTGTTTTCTTTCACTTATTGTAATGTTTTTTAGGTTCATCTATCTTGTGGCATTTTGTAAGTACTTAATTTCTCTTTATTGCTAAATATTTCTTTAATGTGCCACGTTTTGTTCATTAATTGACGGACCTTTGAAGTGTTTCTACTTTTTAGCTTTCATGAACAATGCTGCTGTGAGCATTTGTTACAGGTTTTCGTCTGTCTCAATACAGTACCCCTGGCAGGGCAAAGATAAAAGATCTTTGTGGAGACATGTATTTTCATTCCTTGGGTGTATGTTTAGGAGGGAATTGCTGGGTCATGTGGTAAAACTCCATTTAGTCTTTTGAAGAGCTACCAAGCTGTTTATCAAAGAAACCATACATACTATTATAAAAGCTTGTTTAATGCTCTTGCCTGCTAATTCCATCATCTCTTATTATTGTTCTTTTTTTATTGATTGGGTTTTTTTCTCCCCTCTGCTCCTCTTCTTTTGTATGCCTGGTAATTTTCACTTGGACACCAGACGCTGTGAATGCTAAAATACTGAGCATTAGATTTTATTGTATTCTTTTATAAAATGGTACATGGACACAGTTAAGCCATTTGGAATCAGTTGTATCATCTTGAAGCTACCATGGACCCCAAGCAGCCATTAGTCTGGGAACAATCAAGTCCCAGGATTGGATAGGTGATGTTCTTCTGACAGTTTTACCTGATGTCATGTATATTGTGAATGATGATGATACGTGTTTGCTGCTTGGAAACATGAATTATTCCTAGCTGTGTGTGAGCTCTAGGACTGACTTCCTAGGCCAGCTGATTTCTGGTGCTTTCATCCTCAACTTTGGGTTGTTGCATTCACACATTCACAGACAAGTCTAACACTCTAGGGAACCTCTTTGCTTCTCCCTCCTGCCTGGTGTTCTGTGCTTCCAATCCTAGCCGTGTGGGCCTCCCTGACTACTGATCTCTGCTACTCAGTGAGACTGACCTGCTCTGAGGCCCTCCTTCTTCATGCTGTGGCTTGGAAACTGCCTCCTGGCAATAAGTTCAGACAAATATAGGGCTTGCCTCATTTGTTTCATTATTCTTAGGATTTAAGTCTTGTGCTGCCATAGATGGAATCTATGATAAATGTTAGTTTAATGCCAAAATCTGCTATATTAACTCTTTAAAGCAGAGCCTATTATATAGGAAGAGGAAAAAAGGAAATTTGTGTAACTGTGAGGCCAAGGCAGAGAGCATTTAGCCAGCATACACCTGCCACAGACATGGCCGTCTTTATTTTCTAACTTAGGGAATTTGTGATTTGAAGAAGAAACATTAGAATTTTCAATATAATGGTCTTGGTTTGAATAATTGCCCCTTCTCATTCTTGTTGTCATCTGAGTAATGTTATTAAATACTCACTGAGTGCTTAGTGCCCTTCTAGGCCTTATTTCTCCCATTCCTACTTACTGACAGTTGGAGTAAGACAAGCAAATCAAATAAAAATAGTTTTCCTATTCTGGATTCAGGTTGGATTCTTGGATTTATCTCCCAAGCTTTGACATTCAGAAACTGAAAGTGGAATGTAGTATGTTCTCAGATGTAAAGTTGCTCTCATTTCCTCACTGGCCATCTGTTTATTTGTGTCCAAGAATAACAAAACTTCTATAGTCATATCTGTTATTTTTTAATTACTAAAGATAATGAATGGGCTGAACCACGCTTGCCCCACTTTTGAAACAATTCCTCCTATAGACTGTTGCAGGAGGAAGTTAATACCCCCGATTAAGAATAAAGACCGGACCTACATAAGCATATGTTGTATTGCTGTGTCTGAAGTCATGAGGGTGTGATTAATGGTCCTTCAGAGTTTTAATTTGGCATGTTTTACCCCTAAATCTCACGTAAGCTTCGTTCCAAAGCCTGACAAATGAGTCTTCTGTGCATGCTAAGATAAAATGTGGCACCATCTTCTTGGGAGCCTCATTCTTAAACCTGCCTTGAGTTCCCACAGGTTAAATTCACAGGCTTCAACCAGGTTTGCATGGAGTTATTGGGGATCCCCACAGATCATTCTTAGGGCAGAATAGTGAAATAACATTCCTGGACTGAGAGTGTGGTTATTTCCCAAACCAGTCCTAACCAATCTTCTGTTAGATCTCTAAGTTAATAAATCCTTTTATTATATTTTTGGGAGTCAGAAAATACAATATTCTGGGTCTGCTTGTATTCTGGAACCCAGAGACACACAGCATCGTTAACTAATTCCTATCTTAGGAGTCTTAACGTAATTTCTCGTTGCTTTGTTTTTATATGTGGAATATTTTTCTTTAATACTTTGAATAACATAATTTTTTGTTTACTCTTGTCCTTAAATAGAAGGCAGGAAACTTTTTCAGTGGGGAAATATCTAGTGGTTAGTAAGGTCATTTTTTTCCCCCTATGGTATGCAGAAGCTCCCCCTAAAAACTAAAGGTACCTGCTTTTTGCAGACAGGGCCCTTCTGTCTCTCCCGTAGTACTTCATAGATGGTTAGGCTGCACACAGCAAATGTGTTTGAATGCGTGATGTTTTCCTGGTGGAGCCAGGATAATTTGTATTATGAAGCTACTCTTCTGAGTGTGTGGACAAGAACATCAAGTTGTTATTTATCTTGGAAAGAACTAATAATTTGTTTACAGTAATAGCAATTTTCTTTTATTTTTTTCTTTCTCCCAGTCAGTAGCAGCTGCTATTGGCAGCTTGTTACTAAAAGATTTCAAGTTGTAGTGTTTAATCTAGAGTAGGAGTAGGGGAGAACGAAATTAATAATGTAAACATTTTTACTTGATAGAAGTTTTATTTGACGTAGGGCCTATCCTAGTAGCGTTATTACATAGTGTTTCATTACTGGTATTCAGTAGCCTTCCGCAGTAGTCAAGATCTTAGATCTTTGAATGATTACAGCAACCTAAAATATTAAAATGCCTATTCAATGTCTCATTTATACCCTCACTTCCAAAGAGAATTTTAAGGAGAATTGCAAATTTAATTGTTAAGGTTAGATAATTTTGTTTGGATGGAGAATCTGTGTTCCTGTGAAATTGGGGTTTACAAAATAAGACTAGAAAAAATAGAGTGTATATAGTCAGTCACGTCCTGTGCAGATTGGTGAATCACCCAACCAGGGAAATCACCATTAAACACTTTGGAAACCAGACTTGTATGTCCTTGCTCTGCCTGAAGAGCTAGGATTGCCCATGAGGAGCAGCAGTTTGTCCAGGCTGTAGTCAGTTGTTGGAGTGACTCGTGGAGGCCCCACTTATATGGGCCTTGCTGGCTGCCTGTGTGTGAGTTGGAAAGACATTTAGTGTTATCAAGCCAAACCAGACATTTCCTTGATCATTCTTACAGCCATGGCGGGAGGTGTATAGTTCAAAACCTAATTTATAAGGCAACATCTAGAAGAAAGAAATGTGTGTATAGTGTATGATTACCTCAGTTACTGCAGTGAAAATGTATGTGTATTGGACTGAGTCTTTCACCATGTTTATCCATTTTTCTTTGGTGCAATACAAACCTATTTGGAAGGAGTAGATAGATCATTAGAATAAAAACACTTGAAAAGGCAAAATTCAAACTTAGGACCAAAGTAAGAGTTCACACCCTGCTGACTGTATACAGTGTAAAAGTCTTCTAAGTGTTGTGAAGATGCAGCAGATTTGTGTGTATGGACATTTTTTCTGGGACATGAGTGTGTGGTGGAGCATTCATCAGACTCTCAAGAAGTCCTTGACTCCAAAAGATGATGACCCAATTACCAAGAGAGATGGCTGTGGTTGTAAAAAGGAAGTTTTAAGCACACAAGACAGGAAGACACTCCTGGAAGGAAAGGGAGCATTTATTGGCCTTTACCTGTATCTGCCCGCAGCTCCCCATTCACTACAACCCCAGAATCCTTTTTAGGAAAGGCTTTGATTTCCCTTGTGGGCAGCCACTGTGTCTCTAGTAGTACTTCTGTGACACATGAAGCTAATTTTTAAAGAACTTTTTGCCTTGGTAGCACTTTCTCTTTCCTTCTTGCCAGCCCCAGTCATGTTCCATTGAGATCCGTGGTTTCCAGCCTCAGCACACTGGCCTCTTTGCATCTTGCAGTATTGTGGTCTTCAGTGCAGCCTTGACTGGGAACATGAGTTTGGAATGAGAGGTAGTCGTATTTGAGTCCCAGCTCCACCGCTTCACAGTTGTTTGACCTGGGACAAATCACTTAATCTCCTTAAACTTCAGGGTTTTTTTTCGTCTTACAGAATGGGGGTAATAACATTCTCTATAGGGTTATTACAAGGATTAAAAGAAATAATGGATATATGAAGTATATACCAGAAAGATTGGAAAATTGTAAGATTCCAATAAACCTTAGCTGCTACTGTTAGGTGGTGATGAATATGTTGGTGAATGTCTAATTGTTTCTCTTTCCAGCTTGATGGTCAGCATCTTGAGGGCAGGATGTTTTACCAGCATCTCAGTCTCCTAGAATAATAATTGTTGGATTTTTGTGTGTTGGATTTTGTTTATTGAGACAGGGTCTCACTCACTCTTTTGCTGGGACTAGAGCACAGTGGTGTCATCAAAGCTCACTGCGACCTCCAATTCTGCAATTCTGGGCTCAAGCGATCCTTCTGCCTCAGCCTCCCAAGTATCTGGGACTACAGAGTGTGCCCTGGCTGGTCTCAAACTCCTGGCCTCAAGCAATCCTCCTGCCTTGGCCTCCCAGAGTACTGGGATTACAGGTGTGAACCACTACACCAGGCCTGGTTGCTTTTTTAAATGTGGTTTTAAGTTCCTTTGAGGCTGCCAGCAAAATCACTCCATTTGTACTAACCCTCTTGTAGACAATTGTATCTGTCTCACTATTCCATCTTTTCTCCTGGTGCTTGTCAGGTACTCCTAGTGACCCTCCTCAGTAGAAAGGCTGGAGGTTTTGGCTTCATTTCATTGGTCAGGTACAGTTTAATCCTTTGGTTGTGGATAAATAGGTGGAGACACAGCTTCAAGTCTAGTGCCAGAAACGATGGTTGGCTGCTCCTTCTGGTGCTGTGTTTCCTACTGCAGAATTCTCCATTCTCCTCTCCCATTCTCCTGCCCTGTCCTCCTCCACCCCCACCTCAGCCCTGCCCCCAAGGGCGAGCCATCTTAGTTTAATCACATCCTTGTCAGACCATGTTCCTTTCAGAGGATAGATTGATTCACACTGATGTCTTAGTAGCATACAGCATTTGAGTTCTCAGTTTCTCCAAGAATATGGGAATTTACCAAGAGAATGTGCAGAGGTGGTGTCCTGAGCTGTTGCTTCTCCACATGGTAGGAAGTTCTGCTGGAGTCTAGTGGGTAGAGGCCAGGGACACTACTAAATGTCCTACAGTACCTAGGACAGCCCCAACAACAGAGTTATCCAGGTCAAAATGTCATTAGTGGCTGGGAACTCTTGCCAGGCCCCTAACCAGGGGTCCAGGTCACTTCACAGGTATGTGGGGGAGGAAGTGAGAGGTGTGAGGAATTTAGTTCCCTCTGAGTGCTTGCCAGTAGGTGATGCCTGGAGGCGGGATCTACTAGAAAGAGTTGTTAATGTGGCCTCTTTGTGCCTCCAGTTTCTGTGACGTGAGGGGTTCATGGGCCTGAAGCAGCTGGGGAGTAACTCCAAAGATTTGTTTGGAGAGTTGGAAAGAAGCAGGGAACCTGAAACTTTGGGAAGTGGACGAGGCATTCCTTAATTTTCTCTTGGAGAAACAGTCAGAGAGAGTGAAGCTTTCTGGCTTGAGGGTGGCTTTGTGCCTAGGTAGACCAGTCAGTCAGCTGAGGGGGAGAAGGGAGAGAGGAAGCCTCTTTCTGGAGTAATTCCTCCTTGGGATGGAACCAAATGAAGGAGTCACGGCCCCTTGGAGAATCATTACAAAGATATGGTTGAGGCTTTTTCCCCCTACCAATATTTTTTTTTGGTGTCTTTTCTTTCTTTTAACATCTGTTTCCTTCCCCTTTCTGTTCTTTCTCCTGCCCTCCTTTCACCTCCACTACCACAGCAGAGACTTTGGCTTTCCGAGGCAGGGAGCTGCTGCTGGCAGGAGCTCTCATGGACTCCCCCTTCCCCGGCACTGTCTTCCATGGACCCTGGGTGGGTCACTTTGCCTTTACTTGTTCACTCTGAGCCAGGGCAGCCGTGACAGAAACAGAAGACATAGAGTAGGTGACTCATTTTGCATATCTGTGAGAGCTCTAGGCCTCCTGTGTGCTGTTTCATTCAGGCCTTCTTTCAGAAACTTGCTGCTTCTGGAATTGTGTGTAGGGGAGTCCTTAAAACAAAGTTGGAAGTGTTTCCCTTTCTGAGCTACAGTGGAGGCAGCAGGAGGATGGGCCTTGGGGCAAGACCAGACCTGCCGATGCATGCTCACGTGTCCACCTCCACTCTGTGGCACCTTCCTCTATCTTGTCTTGGACACAGTATAGGACTGGGGGGCCTCAGAAGCCTGCTGGAACCTGCTGGCAGTTTCTAATACCTAGGTCTGGGGCAGGGAGGACTCTGGTGTTGCTCCCAGGGCTCCCCATCAGGAAATATCAGGGTACACTTCGGGAGCCCCAGTTGTCTCAGGAGCCTTCTCTGATGAGTTTATAAGCTGATCTCTGCTCACAATTTCTGGATCATTGGTGAGTATGGGTAGGAGTTGTAGGATATTTTGTGGATGAGTAAAATACTGTGGCAGACACGTTTTAGTTTTCTTTCCTGTGTATGTGAATCTTTCTCATGTCTCGCCTCAGTTTGGGAGAGAACCTCGTCACCTTCAGGTTCCTCCCTAAGCTTTATCTCAGACCCATGACTGCGACACTATCTCAGACCCATGACTGCGACGCTAGCTCAGCCCCATTATAGGCCTCCAGGCCTGGCTTTCAGCTTCTCATTGCTTCTCCCTGTGCAGGCCTTGTCAGACTTTCTGCTCCCAGTATTTGCTTTTTTGATGTCTTTAACTTTATAAAACCGTACAACCTCTTTCCAGAAAGGCAAAAGAATACACATGTGTCAAGCCTCTCACCTGTGGAGAAAATATAGTTGTTATACAGAGTATATACCAGTTTTCCCTGTTTCATTAGGGAGTAATTAATCTCATCTGCTGATATAAAGCAAGAAGGAAGGAAATTCAGGTTTTTAGCTATAGGTTTATAAACTGGATTTAACAAGAAGATTCTTCTCTTAGGATGCTATCACTGGTCTGTTCTTTCCTTCTTTATGAATAGCTGGTACAAGAGTTTTCTCCTTTCATCTGAAAATAGAGAACAACTGAAAGTTTTGTTCGTTTGGTAAATAGACTTAGAAGTGACTGAAAAATTCATCAAATTCCTCCGTGAAAATAAGTGTGATATGATTGGGCGAGTAGTAGTCATTGTTGCCACCAAGATTTTGGCATCTGGATTGTATACAAACTATGACAGGAACAACTTAAAATCGTGTTGAGGCTACAGGAGCCTCAATCTGATATTTTGAGAATGTCCTGAGAGAGAAGTTCTTTCCCTTGCTTGGTGAGCAAGGCCCAAGGTTGTCTACCCAGGGTGGATGGTACCTGGGCTTCCTGAGGACTTACCTCGTATCTGAGCCAGAGGCCTCACGTTGATGGGATTTAGGGTATATCTTTCTTCTTTGTTCTGATTAGACATTTCTTAGGATAAATAGACAATGGTTTTTTAAGAAGTCTGTTGGTTTGTTCTTAAAGCATTCCACTTTGGGGATATAAATCCAAGGAAGTCCAAATGAGGATTAACATGATTATATGTCAAGTAGTGAAGAAGATATATCATCAGGTTTATCAGGATGGTAGGTTTTCTGCCTAATATGTAGTGTCAAGAGGAAAGTTATGGGCCTGTCTAGGATGCAATTTTTAGGAAAGATTATTTGTAGTGGTAGGGCACATCCCAGGATGTGGGTTTTGATCTTGAACTCTTAGGTCAAGAGATCCTTCTATCTTGGCCTCCAACAAATGCTGGAATTATAGGCATGAGCCACCACAACTGACCAGGGCTTTGAACTAAGAAATTAAATTGCCAGTTCAGGAGCTGGGCACTGTGGCTCACTCCTGTAATCCCAGTGATTCAGGAGGCGGATGCAGGAGTATCACTTGAAGCTAGGAGTCCTAGACCAGCCTGAGCAACATAGCAAGATCTCTCATCTCTACAAAAAAAAAAAAAATTCTATTTTAATTAGCCAGATGTGGTGACACTTGCTTGTAGTTCTAGCTGCTCAGTAGGCTGAGATAGGAGAATCACTTGAGTCCAGGAATTAGAGGTTGCAGTAAGCTATGATCATGCTACTGTACTTCAGCCTGACCAACAAAGCAAGACCTTGTCTCTAAATAAATAGCAACTTCACTTCTGCAGGTAATAATCAAAATGTAAAAAGTTAAATTTAGTATTGCATTTTGGTAAAGCTTTCAGTGTGCTTTATATTTCTAAGCTTTTTTTCTCTGTGTAAAAGCAGAGATCCAGTGACTCACAACTGCATCCTTAACTGAGTGGCAAAGGGTGCTGGGTTTTGATATAAACATATAATTTTACTTGCATTTGTTTGGCATTTTTAAAGACAGACTAAAACATTTATTCATTGACTGTATGCCACATGCATAGGATTAAGCATTGTATCTGATACCTGTTATAACGTAAGCAGGGGTATTGATAAAAGCGTGTGTAATGAACTAGCAGATATTTGCCATATTTTTATCTTAATGATTATAATTTAGTTTCTATGAAAAGTTCAGTTACTTAACATTTACATGCTTCTTATAAGTTTGCTCTATTTCATTAGGCCATTAGATTGGTGATCTCCTCTTTAGTATAGTCCCAATTAATTTCACTTGTTACATTTGAAAACTAGCACAAAACCTAGGTTGGACCACAGTTAAAGATGCATTGTCATACGTGGTGTGAGACACCTGTCTTCACTGTATTAATCATGTGGATTAATCAGTAGACTTTTAACTTTTAAAAGTTTGATGAAAAGAATTATTTCTCTAAAACTAAAGAAGTCTTTGCTCTGGGAAGCTGTGTTGAGAACAGTTGTAAGGCAGCGCCTGTAGCTCAGTGGGTAGGGCACCGGCCACATACACCAAGGCTGGCGGTTCGAACCCAGCCTGGGCCAGCTAAAACAACAATGACAACAGCAACAAAAAAACAGCCAGGCGTTGTGGTGGTGCCTGTAGTCCCAGCAACTTGGGAGGCTGAGGCAAGAGAATTGCTTAAGCCAATGATTCTCAACCTTCCTAATGCCACGACCCTTTAATACAGTTCCCATGGGTCCCCTGTGGGTTGAGAACTGCTGGCTTAAGCCCAAGAATTTGAGGTTGCTGTGAGCTATGACATCACAGCACTCTACCGAGGGTGACAGCTTGAGATTCTGTCTCAAAAAAAAAAAAAAAGAGTTGTAAGCTCCACTGCCTTGGGGCGGTTCTCGACAGGTTCTTACTCCCTTGTGAGTCACCTTTGGTGCCAAGGAAGAATGCTGCAACTTGGAGTCAGGAGGCTGGGGCCCAGCCTCACTCTGCCACACCCTAGCTGTGAGGCCTCTCCTTGAGCCCACAACTTTGCCAACACTCATTTGCCTTATCTTTAAAATAAAAAGGGTGTTACTGTGTCCTGGGTTGTTTAAGTGTAGCACTAACGTGGTGCCTCCCCTGCTACAGGTGCTCAGTAAGTTGAGGTTTCTTTCCCTGCCTCCTTATAAGGAGCAGCCAGAGCATTTTGACCTAGAATTGTGTCTGAATTCAGCTGTCATGTTGCCTAAGCCTAGTTAGCTGCTTTTCCTCTCAGTCCTTCCTGGGTAGGTGACTGATTAGAGGGAGGATGGGCCGGGGCAGGAAGCTGCTCAGAGCACTGAGGGGAGGTACCATGTGGTTCTTCAGTGTGACCCTGGGGCATCTAGAAAAGGTTAGACTATGTCCAGTGCACTGTTTTAAGGTGGCCAATACTTTAATGTCATGGCATTGAGAGGTATTACTTATTTGGAAATTTCACTTATGAGCAATCTCTTCATTTTCCTATGGTGTAAGATAGGTAAGGTGTATCAGTTGGCCCAGACTCACTGGGGCTCATTGACAGTCTGCTCACAGAGGATGCCAGTTTTCCTTCCTGAGGCATCAGAATTCACTGGTCATGTTCCCAGCCTAGAGACCTGTGGCACCCCGGCCTCCTGGCAAATGGCCAGTCTTTTCTGGTATATCTGTTACTACTGAAAGTCAAGCCTTGTTAGTTTAATCCTTGTTCTAGGTTAATGTCTTGAGCACACATAGGTCATTGATTTTTTTTTTGAGATGAAGAACAACTATACAACCAAGAGGGAAAGATTGACTCAGTTAATCTTAAGCAACAGCACAGGACACTCTGCCTTCTCAGATTATTTTTGTTTCCAGGAATCAATGATGTCATGGCTTTTTTTAAAAAAACCTATACCCAATCTGCATATTTCACAGTGAGATGTCCTATAAGGTTAATCTTGTCAATCATTAATGTGGAATTTGAAGTTCCCCAGCTAGGCCTGCCAGTATTTTGATTAGGGTTTTTAGTGAGTTTTACATCCACTGTAAGCTGTGATATAAATCACTGTCAACCAGATACTTTGGGCTGTCATCACAGGTTTCACATGGGAGGTGGTGTGAGGCTGAGCCATGAGGGATGACCAGCAATTTCTTTAGGTGAAGAAGGATGATGAGCCTCATAAGGGCATGTCTCTAATTCACCTTGTGTGTCCAACCCCTGACAGCCTGGTGTACCATGGGTATCACTCAGTATTTCACAGGTACATAAATGACAGAGCGAACCTTTGGTTCAGGGTATGCAACGGGAAGGTGGGAGAACCGATCTGCGGAAAGATGGACTGGAGCCTAGAACAGGTCTTGAGTGCTACCCCTGAGGTCGCCTCCCGACCTGGTGGAGGCTGTAGATGACCTCTTGCATGCTGACATGCTGATTGATGTGGCTTCTGAGTTACTCCTGAGTCCAGCAGGAGAGAGGGCTTCTCACTTTCTTGGATAGGGGATGGAGCAAAATGTGGCAAATTAGTTGCTAAGTTTGCTGTCTGGAGGTTTGGAAATGAGGAGTAAAGGAATCTAATCTTTGTTAGTCCATTTCCAGTCTGTCTAACTGGCTGTCTAGGGCTCTCCTAGGACCCTGAGGCGGAAAGGGTTGGAGGCTAGGACAGGCAGGCAGAGGAGTTGGGAGCGAGAAGCCCCCAGCAGTTGGATCCCTCAGCACATCACCCCAGGCTCAGTCATTATTTACTGATGACTTTGCCTAGCTGGTTCACAATACTGATGGCCAAGTGGGGGGTGAAAAGTGATCCCTGTCCTCAAGAGCGTGTAGGAACATTAGAGAAATAACAACAAAGAACTGATAGTAAATAGCAGAAATAAAAACACAGTAAATTCGCGGAATAGCTCGTTGGCTAAAAACAGTGAGTGCTTTGGTTTAAATCCTTAACTTTTCTGCCTATCAGCTGTGTGCCACTGTGCAAGTGACTTAACTAACTAAGGACTCCTCCCTCAGTCTGCTCATCTGTAAGAGTATC
Source organism: Galagoides demidoff (assembly GCA_963574575.1). Lineage (NCBI taxonomy): Eukaryota > Metazoa > Chordata > Mammalia > Primates > Galagidae > Galagoides > Galagoides demidoff. The sequence continues at coordinate 10,622 of CAUYQV010028937.1, read as the reverse complement.
ACCTGCCTTGTAGGCTTGTTGCCAGGATTAAAGAAGAAAATATGGGCATGTTTAAAGTGCTTAGAACAGAGTTCAGCACATACCAAGCGCCACATGATTATTGCTGTGGAGTCAAGTCCCTAAGCATCAGTTTCCTCTTTATAATAAGAACTTAACAGTATTGTGATGGTTGAAGAAAAATGTCTGTAAAAACATGGAGCAAGGAGCTGGCAGAGACCGAAAGCTCAGCAACCAGTAGCATTTTCCTTCTAGTTATTTGATCCTTGTGTCTGGTGAGGAGTATGTCTGGTTTTCCCTTCGCAGACACATGGGTAGGTACACTGTATTTTAGTCATCTATTTTTGCTTTTGGTTTTAGAATCCACTTTTCAAACAAAATGTGTATTTGTTAATAGGTGGCTTCCATGTCAAGAAAATTGACAAAATTACCCCTGCGTGCCCTCCTCTCCCCCACCCCGAGAGCCCTGTCTGAGCTTGTCTCTGGCTGTGCATATTTAAGCATTAACTAAGAGAAAGTATAATCTCAGCAGGGGCTTTCTAATGGCTAATCCACAGTAACCCCCTTTTAAAATCTTTTTCTCCCACACAAAACAACAACTAGCAGGAATGGGACATGTTGCTGGTTTTTTTAAAGGAATGTCACTCAGAGTTCTGTGAAGGTGGGAAGGGGGGTGCTAGCTGATCATTGGGATCTTTTGCTTGACGCAGCCTCTGCTCCAGGTCCATTTGCTGCATCCTGAAGTGGAGTGGAGACAGGTAGGAGGAAGCAGGCCTCATCCAAGTTCTAAGCAGGTTCAATGGTGTTGAAAGAATTTAAACCCACACTGCAGCCAGTTATAATTAGGAAGAAGTGGAACAGTGCTCTACCCTGGGCTGGCATGGGGAAGACACCGCCTTCCTCCCCCACTAAGGACCTGCAGCTGAAGACAAAAGGTGGGAAGCAGTGAGTAGGTGGAAAGGTTTTTACACAGTAAGTGCTGGAGGTCTGTGCTCAGGGGCCCTTTGAACTTCTGGAGTTGAGATGAAGGCAAGGAGAGTCTTTTTTGCTTAGGGTCACGCAGCAGTTAAGAGTTTGGGCTTTAGAATCTGACACACAGGGGTTCCAGTGTGAATGTCTTGGCTGTTCTGTAATCTGTCTCTCCCCTCATTTTTCATAGGGAACGTCCTCCCTGAGGGTGAAGTTGGGATTTTGCATATCATCTGTTCTGTATATCATCACTCTTGGCGGGGGTAGTTTTAGTCAGCAACAAATAGAGGGTGGGTAGGAAGGGTAGCATTCTCAAGGGTGAGAGGTGAAAGTTGCCTTCTGGATTGTAAAGGAGCCTTCTGAGACCTTCTCCCAGTCTAGTTTTATAGGAAGGGCAAGTAAGGTTAAGTAGAAGGCTTGTATAATTTTCTGGTGCCTTCTTCCTGTGTGGCTCTTAAGATCTGAGCCACAGGGGAGTTAATTGGGGTAAGGGGTCTAGAACTGCCAGCAGGCAAAGGTCTGGTAGTTTGGGTTGTCGGTTTAGGGGGACATTTTGGCTTATTTCTTTTACTCTTTCAAACAGCATGTTGTACTTTGTTGGAATGGTGAAATCAAAGGATGATATTATCATAAGCAAATATTCTGTCTTTTCAGAAGGGATTAGGAGAAGGTAGAAGCTTTAGTTAATATTTTTGCTTCATGTAAAATCTCTTTTTCACCAGTGCTATTTTATAATCTTTTTTGTTTAAGCTTTTTTTCCAACAGGAGACATTAAGAGAGGTATCTACCTTTTATGTGGTTTTCTTGGGCTTTTTTATGAATAAAGTAGCACTTATCTTTAAAAACCTTTGATAGGAATTTAGATAATAAGCCAGTGAAAGATCTTTTTTATCCATAAATCCTTGTGGCCCTGATGGTGAACTCATGATAAAAAGATTAGAAATATAAACCGGGAAATTGATTCAGATAACATTTACTTGGTTACATAATTCTATATTTCTAGACTTAAACTAGAAAAGGCCCACTTGAAGCTTTGGGAGCCTCTGTACTGCTTTCAGGTCATCCATGAAGGTCTTAAAGTTGGGGGGGGGGAGGGTTGTTTGTTTTTGTTTTTAAACATTACCAATTCTTTTCTAATGTATTGGTCTAGACCAGTGGTTCTCAGCCTTCCTAATGTTGCAACCCACAGATTGAGAACCGCTGGTCTAGACTGTTGGCTCTTTCTGGTTTCGTGGTAGGTTACAAGTGGCTTCAGGCAAAGAGGCTTCTATGGCAGGGAAGAAGCAGTGGTTAGGGAAGGTTTGGGGGATGAGAGAGTAGGAACTGGCATGATGGAGGGTACAAAGAAGACAGGGGAACAGGGAAGAGCAGGTGAAAGAGAAAGGAGAAAGAAGGCAGAATGATGAAAATAGAGAATAAGGAACAACTCTGAGAGTACAGAGAGGTAGGAATGGCCAAAGGTGAGGTTGAGACAGAAAGGCAGGTAGGTAAGTGGGGAAGAGAGAACAAATACATTGTTCTCTGAGGGAGAGGGGAAGCGAGATGGGGTGCAGCGCCTGAGAGATGAGTTTGTGGCCGTGAGATTTTCAAGGGAATTTGAACATTTTAGGTGTTCAGGGAATCTGAGCAAGCCTAGTTGGGCATTTGTGTCCCAAGGGATCACCTGAACTTTTGTGCTTTGGGGTGGGAGGAAATAGTAGATGATAGCTTTGCCCTCTATGTTAATTTCTTTTGATCTTGTGACTAAGACCTGTCTGTTGGGTCGGCTAGTTCTGTGTGTCCACTTCCTTTCTCTAAGTTGTATCAACTCCTGCCTATGTCTTGCCACATTTCTCTGTAACTCTTTGTAACCCATTTCACTTTAAATCCTTTTTAAAAAACATTTTAAGAGAAGAATAAAAAACTATTAGACCTCAAATTCTGCTGCCCTTTCTTTTTTCTCTCTTCTCACCACTGAAGGCCATTGCCTTCTCAATGAGTTATTACAGAAAGGGTGTTTGTTAATTAATTGATTAGAATGCAAAAAATAATCCTGGGCTTTGAGTTCTTTTACTGCTTTTCATTGGACAGAGTTTTCTGTTTGCTTTAATATATATTAACATTCAAGCCCATTTATTTTATTTTTATAGTAGTCTTTCTAAAATGTATTAAATAATAGTGCTTCCTTAAACTAAGTCTACAGTTTGTTATCATGGACCATCAGTATTTTGTAAATTATCTGCTTTTTAGAAGACAGAGACTGAGGTAGTTAGAATGTGGACGTATTTATTCATGTAAGTGTGCTTTATGTGCTGGGTGCCTGGGGCTGTATTGGCAAGCTAGACAGACACCATCCCTGCACTGTAGAGTTTAGTCTGTGGATGCTGCACAATGGATGATCTGGACCAATATAGTGGGGAAGGTGCTGGATGGTTTGGGTCGTCAAACAGCCTGTCCAAATAAATGGAGTATTACTGTTTATTAGGGCCCTGACCCATACATCTGTTCATTTCCCCCTCTGGTCTATAATTGCCTCCCCCCTCAATCCATCCAAGTTTTATTTTCTTGAGGGGTGGCGGGAGGAAGAGAGCAAGGAAAGGGGCATATGTGGGTTTGTGTAAAGACAGGGTAGTGCTGGTCCAAGATTTTTCTACTTTTGTAAATGATCATTCTGTAATCTTTGAAGACACGTTTGTTGGTTTTTTCCCCCTCTGACAAACGGCATTAAATAAGTGTGGGGCCAGCTCTTTCCCTGTGGTTTTCTTAGGTTTCCTTGTTTTTTCAAGTGAATGAAGTAGCGTTTGTCTTTAAGCACTTTTGATAAGAAGTTAAATAATAACCTTGTGGAAAGTGCAGTGTTGTGCCTGCTATAAAGTACCTCCTGACACCCTCTTGTCCTGCCTGAGCTTTTTCTATTTTGTTATCGGCATTGCTTCAAGGGACCTGGCAGAGGGAACATTAAGGATGGCACAGCTGATGGAATTACTATTTACTATTCATCTGACAGATTGTAAAATGTTTTGTCCTTGTAAAAAAAATATTTAGTAGAGGTAATCAGAAAAGAAAGCTTGATTTTATTGGTTGTCACATTAACTGGCTCTGAAGTGAATATTGTCCCATTTCTAGGTGTTTTCCAGGAACAGACCCCCCTCAGGCCCTGACTCTCCTTCTGTGCAAGAGCTGACTTTTTCGTGCCTTTTTTATGCACGCTCATTTACTCTTTCCCTAAAACATCAGGCACGCGGATCTATCAACAATTTACCAGTTTCAGCTGCTTAATGATAAGTTATGAGAATATGATCAGAGAGTTTTGAAAGTGTTTGTTTATACATATTTTTTCTTTGGCAGTTTTTGGCCGGGGCTGGGTTTGAACCCACCACCTCCAGTATATGGGGCTGGCACCCTACTCCTTTGAGCCACAGGCTCCACCCCATAAATATTTTTAAGTTACTGTTCTTGAGCCTTAACTAAAAAGGGTAAGCTTTTAAGTTGTAAAAAAAAAAATGAACATATTCAAAAGTATGGCATATGTATTCAATAATTACCAAGTTTTACTTTATTTGCTTAATCTGTGCTCCCCCCCACCTTCTTTCTTCTCTTTCTTTTTTTCTCCTTTTCCTAAGAATTTTAAAGCAAATCCTAGGCCTCAGTTATTTCACCTTCATCTCGGAAGTACACCTTGGAAAAACATGGACATATTCTTATGTGACCATGGTGTCATTTTTACACCTGACTGTAGTTACCATATTTAGCACTCTGGGAGACTGAGGCAGATGGATTGGCTGAGCTCACAAGTTCTAGACCAGCGTGAGCCAGAGTGAGACCTTGTCTCTAAAAATAGCCAGGCTTTGTGGCGGGTGCCTGTAGTCCTAGCTACTTGGGAGGCTGAGGCAAGAGGATCCCTTGAGCCCATGAGTTTGAGGTTGCTGTGAACTATGACGCCATGGCACTCCTCAGAGGGGAACAAAGTGAGATTCTGTCTTCCAAAAAAATACATAGTTAACCATATTTTGTTGGTATCACCTAATGCCCACTTTGTAATAAAAAAATTTCTCAATTGTATAAAGTAAATGTCCTTTTATGTTTGTTTTGTTAGATTCAGTATTCAAATAAGGTCCACATATGGCATTTGGATGTTGTATCTCCTTTAATTAAGAGCAGTTCGCAGCTCCCTCCCCCACACCCTTGTTCCATGCCATTGACTTGTAGAAACTGGGTCAGTTGTCCTGCAGAATGTCCCACATCCTGGATATATCTGTTTTCTTGTGGTGTCATTATCTTGTTCCTCTATCACCTGAATTTCCTGAAACTGGAAATTAACTCTAGAGGGTTGATTAGACCTCTTTAGTTGGGAAGTGCTGTGTACTTCACATTGGATCACATTAAGGAAAGCTTCCTTAACTTAATTAAATAAAAATAAAAAATACTAGTGAGTGGTAAGCTTGACTTGGATGTGTTGCTAGTCACAACTGTGAAGATGAGTAGAGTGGAGTCCCACCTGCCTTGAGTTTCATTTTGGAAACAAACTATGGCCAACAACATCACTGAGGGTAAGTAATACGTAGCCAGGGAATAGGAGAGTTCAGCAGGTGGTGGAGTATGTGCATATCCAAGAGAGATTGCCTAAGAAGACTTTGAAATTTTAGCACTCTTAAAAAGTTAATATAGAAGGGCAGCACCTGTGGCTCAAAGGAGGCGGGCACCAGCCCCATATACTGGAGGTGGTGGGTTCAAACCTGGCCCCAGCCAAAAACAAAACAAACAAATAGCTTTTTTAAAAATAAAAAAAAAAAGTTAATATAGAAATGTGATATTATCCCATATAACAGCAACTGTGCTGTTTTCTAAAACTAGTTTTACTTCAGATAGTTCTTTTGTGAGTAGTTTCTCTCTTTTCAAACCCACTCTGCGTTTTCGGTACCATAACGTGGCTGCAGATGCCTTTTGCTGTACCGGGGTCAGGACCTGCAGAAATCCTAGTAATTTCCCATAGGTAATCAGTGACATGTACCAAAAGCACATGAAGTTCATAGTAACAGAGAAAGCTGCCACCACTTTTGAGCTGATGATCCACTGGTATCACCCAGTTCTATTTCTTTAGGTCATGCTGCCTGACCCACAGAAACGATGTAAAAAGACCTTGAACTTTTCTGATGGACACCTCAGTATTTTTTCCTCTTCTTTTGGTGGGAAAAGATGTGAAAGGGTTTATACTTTACCAAAAATGAAGCTGTGCTTCGAATGGCTTATGTGTGCTTCATAAAACTATTTTTAAAACATGTGAAATACTGTGTTAACATATAACAGTCTTTACCTGTCTCTTGTCTACCCAGTTTCTACCACTTATAAATTTTCCTTTCCTGTAAGAAAGTAAAAGTCAGCCAGAAGATGTCTTTTTGAGGGTTTATAAAGCCAGGAGTTTAAGCAAAAGAAGAGATTCTTTTCCATATTCAAAATAAAAAGCTGAGTATCTCATTTATTATTGTATTTCAGCAGTTAGCATAGTGCTAGATACACAGAGTGCTCAATAAATACTAACTGAATAAATAAAATGAGACATTGGGACAGTAGTGTTCATTCTCATTTAAAAATTGCAAGTAAGCAGTGTGATCACAATGAAAAATCCTTAGCCTGCCTTGATTAAGGAACTTTGGGCTCATGCACTAGAGAGACAGAGAAAGGAGGGGGCAGGGGAGACAGACAGGCATTGGGAAATAGAGGAGAAGGATTTATCTGCTAACTTATTTTTTCTGCTAATTTATTTTTAAGGATGATATGTTTATTATGTAGTATAAAGATTATAGCTCTTCACTGATGACCGGGTGGGGGTGGATGGAGTGGAAAAAACTGAAAAGAAAAAGAACATAGCATTTAAGATAATGCAACCTAAAAAGCTGTGAGTAAAATTTCAGTTTTGTTCTTAAAAATGACATTTATTCCTTAAAGTTTTCTGTTATAAATGACCAAGAATTGTTTGGGGACCAAGCTTTGATGCATGCACTGCGTGAAGGTCACTTAGGCCGTTATAATTCTGCCCCCTTTTGTGCAGTACAAAGAGCTCTTTGATATGGCAACACCACATTCTCAAGATGAAGGCAGGTCATGTGTTCTCCAGCATTGAGAGCGTGATCTACTCTATTCTGCTTCCCTGTTACAAGGGGCTGTTGAGGGGAGAAACTGGACTAATGGCTGGCTTTTGTCTACCTTTGTGCTATTTACTTTTCTTACACAGAAGTCAATTTGATTGTCGCCTCTTAAAAGGAAAAGTTGAATGTCATAGAGCTAAGAACCAAGTGGTCACCAGAGTAGTCCACAGATAGCCTTCAGTCTGGCTCAGATACTCAGATTTTTATCATATACTTGGTGGTGTGCAGTTTTGATCGCCTCCAAAGTCAAACAAGTATATAGCTTCTTTATGTTGCACTGGGACTGGTCCTTTTGCTAAGGCAGCAGTGTGAGTAGTTGCATGGACCCTAGAGCCAGTCCACCTGGGTTCAATATGTAATTTCATTTGTTAACTACTTGACCTTAGGGGAATTATTTAACTCCTCTGTGCCACAGTTTCTTCATCTGTAAAATGAGTTAATTGTGCAACATGAGGCATGAAAGAAATGCCTGAAACAAAGAAAGTACTTGGTAAACATTAGCAACTGCTGTTACATGTGGATGTGTAAATTTATTTAGAGGCATTGAGTTTATAAAAGAGAGTGAAGATGGGCTTCTCTTGAATGGCAAGAGGATTTATGCAGAGATAAGACCAAGTTGGGGTTGAAGGTAGTGGGCAGTGGAAGGTTCAAGGATAACCTCCTTCCTGCCCCAAAGCCACCAGGAAAGGAGAAATTCATACCCAGACTACTGAGCCTAACCACAGCGGGCATTCCTTTTTGCCCTATTGGATCCATCTGCAAATGATTTGAGCTATAATTTCTAGGGTGGTTGAGGTTGTATGTTTGCCCCCAGTCCTTGGCTTCCCTTTAGAAAGAAAGCCAGCTCTGATAGAAACCAGACTTAACATTTTTTGTATGTATGAGATTTCTTTCAGTATGATTGAAGGCCAGGAGGGAGATGAGTGGGTAGGGGATAGATAACAATAATCTGTATATAGAGATAAGATTGGCCATGAGGCTGGGTAAGTGAGGGGTTATTATAACATTCTTTCTACTTTGGTGTGTTTGAAACTTTCCATAAGAGAAAGCATTTTTTTTAACATTGAGCAAAAAGTGAACATTGCATTAAGTGTAGATAACATAATATTTACGTGAAGTTTTAAAGCATGCAAAACAGTATTTTTATGTATATATGTACACTTATATAGTAAAAATTAAAAATTGTATAGAAATAATAACACAAACCTTAGGATCGTGGTTACCGGTGAGGAAGGTGGAAGAGAAATGGAATGAGGGGAGTCCCAGTGTATTTCACCTAGATGTGTCATATTTTGCTTCTTTAAAAAATTATTTGAAACAAATGGCAAAATAGTAAGATTTGCTAAAGTTGAACAGTGGGTACATGGGTGTTATATTCTGCATAATGTTTTTTGTTGTTTAAAGCATGTCACAATAAAAAGAGGACTAAAATGCTAAAAATTGCATGAAGGGCTATTCTGGCCTAGTCACCTCCATATTCAAAATGTATGAAAATTCTATAATAAGGAATGTTTTTAGACCTGTCAGGGGCCGAGCTGCAGGAGTTGCCATGAGGCGCCTTCCCTTTCTTTGAGAGAGGCACACCTGGTGGTGGTGGTTCACCTGGCTGGAGTGGTGAGTTGTTGGCCCCTCCTATAGTTGCAAATGGAAGGGAAGCCCTCATGGGTCAGTAGAGGTGGATGAGAGGCAGTCAGAATTAGAGGCAGTTCTACACAGCAGAATTAGTGTTTTCTGGACCACGCCACCCTCCATCAGAGGGGTTGGGCCAGTGCATGGAGGATGAGTTAGTAAGTATATACAATGACTTGAATGTTTAGAGACAACAAGGAAAAGGAAGATTTTTAGAAAGCATAGCTTTTATGTAGAAGAACTGGTTCCCTTGATAAGACTTCTCAGAAGAAATGCTATTCTATTCTGATTGGTTGTCTGTGTAGTAATCTTGTCAGTTTTCTCCAACAAAGCCGGATTAAGCTGTGTCAGCCGTCAGTGAGGGAGACAAGCCTTCAGTCTGGGGAGTGAGAAGACGGACTGGTCAGAGGGCCGGGTTCACAGGCTGCTTTCAGAACCACTTCCATGCCTCCCCTCTGCTTCTGAGAAGGAAGACCTGGGGATGGAAGCCATCTGAGCCCAGGTCACATTCTGTGTGTTCCTTAATATTTACATGTTAATTTATAGATGTTGGGGGTAGTGAGCTTGTACAGTGTACACACACAAATTCTTAATTCGATCTCGTAGTGAATACAGATGTAAGATGTTCACTTCTTGGGTGTATTCATTCACTAGACCTCTCAGCAGGAGACACCTTCACATGCTCTAGAGCTCAGTTAGCAGGGGGAAAGGGAGGGGGCTTATGAGGCAGGAGACCAAGCATCTCAGAGACCCTGTTTTTTTGCTTGTTTTGTTTTTTGTCATGTGTGTTAGCATCCTAAGTGAAGAAGGTGACTAGGCCAGAATAGCCTTTCACCACTGTGCATCCTAGGAAGTGGCCTCCTTGTTTCAATGGTCTCTAGGGTTGCTCTACAAGTTTGTGAGGATGAGCATCGGGGAACTGGGGACCTCCCTTTGGTATATTCCAGGTGAGAAACCACAGGAAGCAAAGACCACCTAGACTGGCAGCCACACTTGGGAGCTTTGTGCTCACATCACTGTCTGCCCCGTCCAGCCTTATTTCATTCCCTGGAAGAATTTGAGAGGTTGCAGGACTCACAGCTCTGCAGTTTCCTCCTGGCAGTTCCATTGAACCACCTCTGCTTCATCCCAGCTATTGAGAATGAGCAGGGCCTGTAAATGGACCTGCAGAGCTTGCGGACAAGGGAAGGGACTGGGAGAGATGCAGACTTTGCAGACTGAAGGGGTTCTTGGGTGTTAGGCGGTGTTCCACCACATCGTCTCCATCCTCTATTTTAGTTTACGCCTTTATATCATCCCTTAATAAAGTTTTTCTCAAAGCTGGTGAAAAATAAAGTGAAGTATTGAAGGAACACGTGTAACTATGAGATTATTTTTCTGTTTCCTTTTTTTTTTGTCTTCCTTGTTTGTCTACTTTTAGAACCTTTAGGAAAAAATAGTGTTCAAGTTTGATAAGTTCCATCTGAACATGTGAATCACTGGTTTCTTGAGGTATTGCTGGGTCCAGTGACACAGTATAGAACACCAGGATAGAAAGCTAGAAACCAGGCAGAGGGCTATGTCCTAGGGTCTTACTTCACATACTTCACTTTTTTTTTTTTTTTTTTGAGACAGAGTCTCCTGCTGTCACCCTGGGTAGAGTGCTGTGATGTCATAGCTCACAGCAACCTCAAACTCCTGGACTCAAGCGATCCTCTTGCCTCAGCCTCCAAGTAGCTAAGACTACGGGTGCTCACCACAACACCTAGCCTTTTTTTTTTCTTTAGAGACAAAAGTCTTGCTGTTGCTCAGGCCAGTCCTGAGCTCAAGCAGTCACCTGCCTCCGCCTCGCACAGTGCTGGGATTACAGTTGTGAGCCCTTGCTGGCCCTTGTTACAGATTTAAAAGCCCTTCGTTCTCCTC
>CAUYQV010028936.1:0-12834 GCA_963574575.1 Galagoides demidoff | reverse complement strand
GCCCGCCAAACAACGATGGCCCCAACCAAAAAATGGCAGGGCGTTGTGGCGTGCGCCTGTGGTCCCAGCTACTTGGGAGGCGGAGGCAGGAGACTCGCTTGAGCCCAGGAGTTGGAGGTTGCTGTGAGCTGTGATGCCATGGCACTCTACCCAGGGGGATAGCTTGAGGCTCTGTCTCAAAAAAAAAAAAAAACAAAGTAACTGATGTTTCTTATCTTCCTGGGGCTCTAATAGAGGATCGTGTGCAAACACTCACAACGGCATCAACACTTTTCCTGTTGTCCCTAACTGCCCTAACCTATTGCTTTTGTACTTTTACTTCACCTTAGCCACACCATATTACCAAATGTGCCTCTCCCAGGCGTGGAAGCTTCATGTAACACCAGAGGTAGTCAGATGAGGTAAGTAAAGGGAGCCTGGGGGGGCGGTGTATGTGAGAGAGAATGCATGTGCATGTGTGTGGAGGTGACACAGGTCAGGCATGGCACCACTTGACCTCTTGTCCTTGTAAACCTGATCCACATCTCTCAGGTAAACATCTCTGGGTTTCACATGTCTTCTGTTACAGCTAGCAACTAGGGATGTGTTATCAGTGCTATCTTTTTAATTTTTTTTAGGCAAAAATGAATAGCCAGTTTATTGCACCAGAAGTCTCAAATTTTTTTGTCTCCTTGTTTAGCCAGCTTCAGTCTCAGATTAACCTCCTCTAAACACTGTTAATTTGTTTGGTTCAATATGTCTCTTCTTCCTACAAAATTTTGTTCCTTTTTACATTTTTTTCTTACAAAACTCCGTGCCAATGAAATGGATTGACCACATTCTTGTAATTTTTTACATATCTAAACACAAGTGATATCCAGAAGCAGCTAGAAAAGTTGACTAGTGATGTCATTTCTGGAGAGAAGGAGTCTTCAACTCTTGTCTGGAGACGTTGAAACCCTTCTCATATTTTTCTTTCTCTCTACGGTGCTAGGTTAGAACCTACATTCTCTGCCTTGGTACCAAAGTCTTGCTTGGTAACAGAATCAGCCGTGAGCAAGCTCCTGCTTTCAGCCTCTGACTTTCAAGTTCCTGGATTTGATGAGTTGGATGGTGTGACAGTAGCATGCCCCTGCCCACAGAGCAGCCCTCCAGAACAGAAAGAGGTAAGTGTGAATGAAGTGCTGGTGGGGTGAGGTGACAGGACATGGGAGGTGGCCATGACTGACTCATATCACATGACAGGTACAGACTGGCTCCTGTGTGTCTTTACTTACCACCATCACCTTCCACTGAGTCCTAGAGAGTTTTTCTGCTTGGCCAGTGAAGGGTACACTGGATTCCTTAGGCTGCATTGTTTTACAGATCCATTTTTCTTGCCAATGTTGCAGGAGTGTCCAACCCATGGCTCTCAGGCTGCATGTAGATTATTTGAGGACTGTTTCTGTGGTATCAGATGTCGTGAATATTATGCACAGACTTGTTTATTTTTGCTTATCAGTGTTTGTATATTTAATATGTAGCCCAAGACAACTCTTCAGGTATACAGCAGAGAAGAAAAAAGGTTATGTGCACCTGCAGTCCCTTCTACTTGGGAGGCTAAGGTGGGAATTGCTTGAGCCCAGGAATTTGAGACCAGCCTGGGCAATAAGGCAAGACCCTGTCTCAAAAAGAAAAGAAAAAAAGGGCAGATGTGGTGACTCAAGCTTATAATCCTAGCACTCTGGGAGGCTGAGGTGGGTGAATCACTTGAGCTCAGGAGTTTGAAACTAGCCTAAGCAAGAGTGAGACCCCTGTCTCTACGCATTTCTCCTTTGGGGCAATTACAATGAAAGGAAAGCCCTCTCGGGGAATTGGACTGTGTGAGTGGTTCCAGTAATAAATACAGTGTGGATTGAACATGGGATTTCTGCTAAATTAGGCTATGATCCTATTATGATCAATTAGGGAGTATGCTGTGATGAAGACAACCAAGATCAAAGTCCCAGCCCTCCTCACTGCCCTTTGGAATTGAGCCTTCATTCTTTTTTTTTTTTTTTTTGAGACGGAACCTCAAGCTATCCCCCTGGGTAGAGTGCCATGGCATCACAGCTCATAGCAACCTCCAACTCCTAGACTCAAGCAAGTCTCCTGCCTTCGCCTCCCAAGTAGCTGGGACCACAGGCGCCCGCCACAACGCCCGGCCGTTTTTTGGTTGCAGCCATCATTGTTGTTTGGCAGGCCCTTGCTGGGGATTTGAACCCGCCACCTTAGGTGTACATGGCCGGTGCCTTTGCCGCTTGAGCCACAGGCGCCGAGCCGAGCCTTCATTCTTTGCTGAGGTTCAGGTTCCTCATCTGTATTATGGCCTTACAAATCCTCACCGTCTCACCTGCCTACCCTGTACAATTGATCAAAACTAGGTTGGGTTCCTTAAAGCTGAGCTTACCACACTGAGTCCTGATTTGGGGCAAGGCAGGGTTGAAACACACAAGTACTTAACATTTCATTCATTAAAAAAAGAAAGAAAAAGAAAAGGGGTGGTGCCTGTGGCTCAGAGGAGTAGGGTGCTGGCCCCATATGCTGGAGGTGGCAGGTTCAAACCCAGCCCCGGCCAAAAACTACAAAAAAAAAAAAAAAAAACAGGAAACCTTATCTGTGACCTTACCTTCACCTCCCGAGGCTGGGTGGTGGGCATCTGTAGTCCCAGCTACTTGGGAAGCTGAGACAGAGGATTGCTTCAGCCCAAGAGTTAGAGGCTGCGGTGAACTGTGATGCTATGGCACTCTACTGAGGGCAACAAAGTGGGACTCTCTATTCAAAAAGAAAAAAAGAAAACAAAACATCTCACAGTTTGACCATCTTTCTTGTTAACCCCTAAAAATAGGCTGAGCCAGAGAAGAGGCCAAAGAAAGTCTCGCAGATTCGCATCCGGAAAACCATTCCTAGGCCAGATCCTAATCTTACTCCCATGGGCCTTCCTCGACCCAAAAGGTGAGCTGCTTCTCTAATGCAGATTATGTTCATTCACATCTTTTGAAGCATAGTTTCACAATGCAATTAAGTGGTTGGTCTTATATCTGAGCCATTTATACTTCTAGGAATTTTTCCTAAAGAATTAATTAGTAATGTGACTGTATATTTGTGTATAAGGACATTTCAATGCATATTCATAATACTTTTGATTAAGCTTCTTTTTTTTTTTTTTTTTTTTTTGAGACGGAGCCTCAAGCTATCCCCCTGGGTAGAGTGCCATGGCATCACAGCTCATAGCAACCTCCAACTCCTAGGCTCAAGGGGGTCTCCTGCCTCCCCCTCCCAAGTAGCTGGGACCACAGGCGCCTGCCACAACGCCCGGCTGTTTTTTGGTTGTAGCCATCATTGTTTTTTGGCGGGCCTGGGCTGGGGATTCAAACCTGCCACCTTAGGTGTATGTGGCTGGCGCCTTAGCCGCTTGAGCCACAGGCGCCGAGCCTTGATTAAGCTTCTTATGTCAAATATTGTGCTTTCCCTTTGCAAACATAATCTCACTTCATGCTCTGGTCACGCTGTGAGGTGAATGCTATTGTCATCCCATGTTTAGGTAAGGATATTAAGACTCAGTGGTTTGAAACCTGTAAGGTCCAAAGCCTGGCTCGGTGGCTCACATCTGTAATCCTAGCACTGTGGGAGGCTGAGATGGGTAGATTGCCTGAGCTCACCAGTTTGAGACCAGACTGAGCCAGAGCGAGACCCCGTGTCTAAAAATAGCCAGGCATTGGGCAGCACCTGTAGCTCAGTGAGTAGGGTGCCGGCCCCATATACCGAGGGTGGCGGGTTCAAATGCGGCCCCGTCCAAACTGCAACAAAAAATAGCCAGGTGTTGTGGTAGGCGCCTATAGTCCCAGCTACTCAGGCAGCTGAGGCAAGAGAATTGCCTAAGTCCAAGAGCTAGAAGTTGCTGTGAGCTGTGATGCCACAGCACTGTACCAAGGACAACAAAGTGAGACTCTGTCTCATGGGGAAAAAAAGAAAGAAAAGAAACCTGTTAGGTGCCAGTGTCATCCTGGCTCACGTGGTTTCTTTCACAGTTTTACACTCCCCCAGAGCCCGGCTCCCAACACTAAACTGTACACTATGTCCTGAGTTTAATTTTCTTTTTTAATAAAGCTCTAAAAACTTACATTTGCTTTTGATGGATTTCATACCGTCATTTCTCATCAGCAAATGGGAGCTCTTAAGTATCTTTTAAGTAACCCAAGGCAAATTTTTTAAACTTCCTGAGGTTCCAGAACTTATGTATAAAATACAAATAAGAATTCTCAAGACTTAAGATTTCTGTACAGTCAATTCTTGAGAAAAAAATCTGTACTATATCTATTATAGTGCTTCACACAACACAGATGCAATAAATAGTTAACCATTAATTATGGTCGTGATTTTTTTCTCACCCTATCACATGTCTTTCCAGATATTTTCATTTATTTCAGATTGAATAATACTTATTACTAGAATGGAATAGGATTTAATATTGATTGTATTCTGTCTTGCATTTGCATGTCTGAAGAATGCTGTTTATATAAATAAGTAGTTTAGAGAGGAAAGAGTTTTTATACAGTGAAGTCATTTGATTCTTTCAACTTTCAAGTTATATGCTTTCATTATATGTAATGAAAACAAAGGATTGAAAAGCACTGAATCACAAAGGTTCTGTTACCTGTGCATTCATTGGAGGTGAATTCAAGGTCTTAGAGTCTGGGAAAGGTCCAGGAAGGTGTCAGATGCCTGAGACTGTAGTTATTCTTTCACTTAGCTAGTACCATATTCATCCAATTTACTGAAAGGAGGTTAAAAACTGAGATTTTAAAAAAATCTTTACCTAAACCTCTGATGTCTTTTGATAAAATGCTCTTATTAAAAGGTAGGTTTTGGTGGGTTATTTTTTTTTTTTCTCCTGAAACAGTCTTACTCTCTTGCTCAGGCTATAGTGCAGTAGTATCATCAAAGCTCACAGCAACCTTAAACTCCTGGGCTCAATGGATCCTTCTCCCTCAGCCTTCCAGTTACCTAGAGCTACAGGTGCACACCTCCATGCCAGGCTAATTTTTTAATGTTTTAAGATAGGGTCTCACTCTTACTCAGACAGGTCTCAAATTCCTGACCTCAGGCAGTCCTCCTGTTTCAGCCTCCCAAAATGATAGGAATATAGGCAAAAGGCACCTTGCCTGGCCCAAATGTACTTTTGTCAATAAATAAATAAACCCTTGCAATTGTAGATTTTAGTGCAGTTAATATTTATAAAAAATTCTTAGCATACAATTTAATTGGCAAAGGCTCAGCACCTATACCTTAGCGGCTAAGGGCATGAGCCACGTACATTGGAGCTGCCAGTTCAAATCCAGCTTGGGCATACCAAACAACGACAGCTACAACCAAAAACTAGCCGGGCATTGTGGCTGGTGCTTTAGTCCTAGCTACTTGGAAGGCTGAGGCAAGAGAATCACTTAAGCCCAAGAGTTTGAGGTTGCTGTGAGCTGTGACCACCACCGCCCCCCCACGGCACTCTACCCAGGGCAACAGAATGAGACTCCCTCTAAAAGGAAAAGAAAAAGAAGTTCGTATCCAGCCTAGGCCTGCCAAACAACAATGACAACTACAACCAAAAAATAGCCGGGCATACTGGTGGGTGCCTGTAGTCCCAACTGCTTGGGAGGCTGAAGCAAGAGAATCATTTAAGCCCAAGAGTTTGAGGTTGCTGTGAACTGTGACACCACGGAACGCTACCTAGGACAAGAGCTTGAGACTTGTCTCAAATAAATAAAAAAAAAAAAAATTTAATTGGCGAAAGCAGTTTATTATTCAAACCCATCAACCAAAACATTCTTCTTAACTTTACTGTTTTACAATTCAAGTAAATGTATTAATTTACACTTTAAAGAAAATGATAGGCTCGCGCCTGTGGCTCAATTGGCTGAGGCGCCAGCCACGTACACCTAGGGTGGCGGGTTTGAATCCCTAGCCCGGGCCCGCCAAACAACAATGATGACTGCAACCAAAAAATGACTGAGCGTTGTGGCGGGCGCCTGTGGTCCCAGCTACTTGGGAGGCGGAGGCGGGAGACTCGCTTGAGCCAAGGAGTTGGAGGTTGCTAGGAGCTGTGATTCCATGGCACTCTACCCAGGGGGATAGCTTGAGGCTCCGTCTCAAAAAAAAAAAAGAAAGAAAATGATACAAAGCCCTGAGAAATAAATTTGGGGGTATAACTTGTAAGTTTGATTTCTAAAAGCCAGGATGTCAAAATTAAAATTAAGCATAAGTAATATAATTTATCTGTTTTAATAATACAGGTTGAATATCCTTCTCCAAAAGGCTTGGGAACAGAAATGTTTCAGACACTGGGTTTTTTCAGAATTTGAAATATTTGCATTATACTTACCAAGTTGAGTATCCTTCATCTGAAAATTCCAAATGCTCCAGTGAGCATTTCTCTTGATCATGACTTTCGCCCCCCGCCCCGCCGCCCACCCGAGTCTCACTCTGTTACCGTAAATAAAGTACCCTGATCATCATAGCCCACAGCAACCTCAAATTCCTGGGTTCCAGCAATCTTCTTGCCTCAGCCTCCAGAGCAGCTGAAACTATAGGTGCCCACCACAACACCAGGCTTACTTTTCTGTTTTTAGTAGATATGGGGTCTTGCTGTTGCTCAGGCTGGTCTTGAACTCCTGAGATAATCCACGTGCCTTGGCCTCCTAGCGTTCTAGGAGGATTACAGGCATGAGCCACCATGACCTTTGAATATCATGTTGGCTCTGAAAAAGTTTCAGATTTTGGCCAGGTGCAGTGGCTCACCCCTATAATCCTCCCTCTCAGGGAGGCTGAAGTGTGTAGATTGACAGAGCTCAGGAATTCAAGACCACCCTGAGCAAGAGTGAGATTCTGACTCTATTAAAAATAGAAAACCTGGCTCGGCGCCTGTAGCTCAACTGGCTAAGGTGCCAGCCACATAACACCTAAGGTGGCGGGTTCAAATCCAGCCCGGACCCGCCAAACAACAATGATGGCTGCAACCAAAAAACAGCCGGGCGTTGTGGCGGGCGCCTGTGGTCGCAGCTACTTGGGAGGCTGAGGCAGGAGACTCGCTTGAGCCCAGGAGTTGGAGGTTGCTGTGAGCTGTAATGCCACGGCACTCTACCCAGGGGGACAGCTTGAGGATCTGTCTCAAAAAAAAAAAAAAATAGAAAATCTAGCTGGGTATTGTGATGAGTGCCTATAGTCCTAGCTGCTTAGGAGACTCATGAATTTGAGTTTGCTGTGAGCTATGACACTTCAGCCAGGGCAAAGGAGTGAGGCTCTGTTTTTTAAAAAAAAAAAAAGAAAAATTCAGATTTTGGAGCATTTCAAATTGTGGATTTTTAGATTATAGGTGCTTAACCTATATATATGTGTGTGTGTGTGTGTGTGTGTGTGTGTGTGTGTGTGTGTGTGTGTGTGTGTGTGTATATATTTTTTTTTTTTTGCAGTTTTTGGCCAGGGCTGGGTTTGAACCTGCCACCTCTGGCATATGGGGCCAGTGCCCTACTCACTGAGCCACAGTTTTGTTTCAACCTATATATTATTAAAACAGATGATAATGGTAATTTTTCCTACTGAATTTATAATAACAAATTATATAATTAAACTGATAAGTAGTGGGGGGTATGGTAGGAAGCAATGATGTTCCTTTAGTACATATATATGCATACACAAATCAAACTCTGTTATTAGCTTTTTTTTTTTCTTTTTTTGAGGCACAGTCTCACTATGTCGCCCTTGGTAGACTGCCTTGGCGACAGAGATCACAGCAAGGTCAAACTCTTGGACTTAAGCGATTCTCTTGCCTGAGCCTCCCAAATAGCTGGGACTACAGGCACCCACCACAATGCCTGGCTGTTTTTTGGTTGTAGTTGTCACTATTGTTCAGTAGGCCCAGACCGGAATCAAATCCACCAGCCTTGGTGTATGTGGCCAACGCCCTACTCACTGAGCTTATGGGTGCCACCAATACTTTTTTTTTTTTTGAGACGGAGCCTCAAGCTATCTCCCTGGCTAGAGTGCCATGGCATCACAGCTCATAGCAACCTCCAACTCCTGGGCTCAAGCGAGTCTCCTGCCTCCGCCTCCCAAGTAGCTGGGACCACAGGCGCCCACCACAACGCCCCGCCATTTTTTGGTTGCAACCATCATTGTTGTTTGGCGGGCCCAGGCTGGGGATTTGAACCCGCCACCTTAGGTGTACGTGGCTGGCGCCTTAGCCGATTGAGCCACAGGCGCCGAGCCACCAAGACTTTTAATAATGATTATGAATCATGTGAAATATCACAACTAGCTCAGTGGCTCATGCCTATAATCCCAGCACTCTGGGATGCCAAGGTGGGTGTGGATTACCTACACTCAGGAATTTAAGACCAGCCTGAGCAAGAGTGAGATCCTCTCTCTATTAAAAATACAGAAAAATTATCTGGGCATCGGCTCGGCGCCTGTGGCTCAATTGGCTAAGGCGCCAGCCACATACATCTAAGGTGGCGGCTTCAAATCCCCAGCCCGGGCCCGCCAAACAACGATGGCTGCAACCAAAAAATGGCTGGGTTTTGTGGTGGGTGCCTGTAGTCCCAGCTACTTGGGAGGCGGAGGCAGGAGACTCGCTTGAGCCTAGGAGTTGGAGGTTGCTATGAGTTGTGATGCCATAGCACTCTACCCAGGGGGACAGCTTGAGGCTCCATCTCAAAAAAAAAAAAAAAATTATCTGGGCATCGTGGCATGTACCTGTAGTCCCAGCTACTCTGGACACTGAGCCAGGACAATCACTTGAGACCCATGAGTTTCAGGTTATAATGAGTTATGACGATGCCACTGCACTCTCCCCAGGGTGACCGAGTGAGGCTCTGTCTTAAAATAAATAAATAAAAGTCAGAACAAAGTCCATTAGTTTTTATAAGTTGCATTATTTCTTCCATCTTTAATATAGGAGAAGCGTGTATTGTGACAGACCAATTGACATAGCAGCTCATTGCAGATTTTTTTTTTTTTTGAGATAGGAGCTCATGCTGTCCCCCTGGATAGAGTGCTATGGCATCACAGCTCACAGCAACCTCCAACTCCTGGGCTCAAGCGAGTCTCCTGCCTCAGCCTCCCGAGTAGCTGGGACCACACGCACCTGCCACAATGCCTGCCTATTTTTTGGTTACAGCCATCGTCATCGTTTGGCGGGCCTGGGCTGGATTCAAACCCACCACCTTGGGTGTACTTGGCTGGTGCCTTAGCCACTTGAGCTAAGGTGCCAAGCCACGTTGCAGAATTTTTGTTGTTAACGGGGATTAGTTATAAAATTTTATAAGATGATAATGAGGATTGACTAGTGGAATTAAATATTCCATTTTATGAGCTTGGCCCCTGTAGTTCAAGCAGCTAAGGCACCAGCCATATACACCAGAGCTGGTGGGTTCGAATCTAGCCCGGGCCTGCCAAACAGCAATGACAACTGTAACCAAAAGATAGCTGGGTATTGTGGCAGGCGCCTGCAATCCCAGCTGCTTGGGGGGCTGAGGCAAGAGAATTGCTTAAGCCCAGGAGTTGGAGGTTGCTGTGAGCTGTGATGCTATGGCACTCTACTGAAGGTGACAGCTTGAGGCTCTGTCTCAAAAAAAAAAAAAATTATTTTATGATTTGATAGATTTTCTTCCTCAACTGAAGGCAATTAGTTACATTTTTATCTGCAGGTTTTTTTACTTCATCTTCAAATCTGTGATAGTTCCAATAAGCATTTGTTATATATATATTATATACACACACACACTTTTTTTTTAATTAACCAATTTTGTTGATTTGGAACTTTTTTTTCTGCTTCATGTGATCTGTAAAGTGGAACTTTGTTTTTAATCGATAACATAATGTTTAACGATAGTTGAGAATAGCTAAAAACATTTTTTTGTGTGTAGTTAAATACATGAACAAGCTATTTTTTAATGTTTGATGCTTTCTTTTTTAAGTAGGATCTTTTTGTTAAGTGAGCATTATTTGATGGTAATCAGGGCCCACAAGGCAAAGTCACTATGACAACCCATTTCACAAGATATCTGAAATCAGAATATCCTAGCTCTGGCATTACCCTATTATTTCTGAAACCACTCCTCTCTTTTAACAGAACTATGTGTAAGATGGGGAAAAATAAATCCAAGACAGGTTTATAATGATGCCATTAAACACAGAAAAGGTCTTATTAGTAAAATCAGTGATTTGATTCACGCATGGAAGTAGAATTCAGGATGGATAGGGGCTAACTTTGTGGGAATGAGAAAATTGGAAGAGCATTTGGGAAACTTTGCGAATGTATCACTTTCAGAAATTAAAGATTAAGAAAAAAAAGGAAATTAAAGATTGAGGCCAGGTGTGGTGGCTCACACCTGTAATCCTAGCACTCTGGGAGGCTGACGCTGGTGGATTGCTTGACCTCAGGAGTTGGAGACCAGACTGAGCAAAAGCAAGACCCCCGTCTCTTCTAAAAATAGAAAAATTGGCTTGGCGCCTATGGCTCAAGCAGCTAAGGCGCCAGCCACATACACTATGGCATGTTCGAATCCAGCCTGAGCCCGCCAAACAACAATGATGGCTGCAACCAAAAAAAAAAAATAGCTGGGCGTTGTGACAGGTGCTTGTAGTCCCAGCTACTTGGGAGGCTGAAGCAGGAAAATCGCTTGAGCCCAGGAGGTAGAGGTTGCTGTGAGCTGTGCCTGCCATGGCACTCTACCCAGGGCAACAACTTGAGGCTCTGTCTCAAAAAAAGAAAAAAAAAAAAAAAATATATATATATATAAACAAACTGAGGCAAAAGATCACTTAAGCCCAAGAGTTGGAGGTTGCTGAGAGCTATGACACCATGACACTTTATCCAGGGCAACTGCTTGAGACGCTGTCTCAAAAAAAAAAAAAGATTGAGAGAGAGATTCTCCTAAAACTGGATTCCTGTATGCTCCATGGAACACCTTTGGTATGCTAGTGTAAAAGCAACTGGTTTGAATAGCAATATAATTTAGCTCGTATTGGTTTTTACTGTAGTGTCATATATCAGTTTGTGTCTAGTCAGGAGAAAGAAATCACACAATTCTGCTGTATTTTAAACAGCAGAAGTTCAACATAAAATGTTAGACCATAAGAGGAGAGTAGCCATAAATAGAAAGAGAATTCTTACAGGCACACTATGACTGATGGAGAGTACCTAAGGAAGGACAGACTTGGAATGGGCACCTCTCCAGGGCTGGAGTTGAGACTGTTGGAGAAGGCATGATTACTGCCCATTGGATGGCTGTGATGCCAAGGCTAGAGCTGGACAAGCAGGAAAGAATACCAACCTGTCTGTAGCACAGACAAGCTGAGGCTGGTGGGCAGGCACATGGAGGTATTGGAGTAGTGCTATGATGCAAGGTCTAGACCCTAAGCATGTTCTGCTTGCTTCAACAGTGCCATGTAAAATAAACCTCAGGAAGTCAGGGTACCACTGAGATGTAAGGCCTGAGCTGCCTTATCTGTGTTGAGAAGCCTATAGCAAGGTGGCCACCATGCTAAGGCTCCAAGGTCATTGAGGGGTTACATGTCCTAGCCACATAGGGTAGAGTCCCTCCAACCTCCTCCCACCCCAGGTACTCCTGCATACCCCCTTGTACACACGTCACTGATGAATCTTGAAGCTGGAGCAAAAATAAAGACTCACTTGGGCTGGGTGCAGTGGCTCATGCCTTTAATCCCAGCACTTTGAGAGACTGAGGCAGGAGGATTGCTTGAGTCCAGGAGTTAGAGACCAGCCTGGATAACATAGTAAGACCCCATTAGCTAAGCATGATGGTATACACCTATAATCCTAGTACTCAAGAGGCTGAAGTGGGAGGATTCCTTTAGCCTAGGAGTTTGAAGCTCTAGTGAGTTATGATGATGCCACTGTACTCTAGCCTGAGTAACAGAGACCCTATCTCAATTTCTTAAAAAAAAAAAGAAAAATGAAAGCTGACCAAACCAGAAAGAGAATTCCCTGTCGCTTGTTTTGTTCCTCTAGTACTACCTCTGACAAAGTATTGAATTTACCATAAAAGATAAATGCTTACAGTGCCTCAGAGTTCATTATAACCAAGCAGGTACTAAAGGTCAAATTAAGAAGAAATAATCTGGTAATTGGCATATTCAAATGAACAATAGAAGTTGGACACATTATACATGCGTTCACTTACCTGAGAACTGTTCTTTTAAATACTGATTTGATTAAATGGAAAGGTATGTGTTTTAATACAGTCAGAAAGTTCAAATGGAAAGTTACAGAATTGGCTCAGTGCCTATAGCTCAGGGGTTAGGGCACCAGCCACATACACTAGACCTGGAGGGTTTAGGGCTAGATCCAGCCCAGGCCTGCCAAACAACAATGACAGCTGCAACCAAAAAATAGCTGGGCATTGTGGGCGCCTGTAGTCCCAGCTACTTGGGAGGCTGAGACAAGAGAATTGCTTAAACCCAAAACCTTGAGGTTGCTGTCAGCTGTGATGCCACAGCACTCTACCCAGGGCAAGAAAGTGAGACTCTGTCTTAAAAAACAAAAAAAGAGGCTCGGCACCTGTAGCACAGGCGGCTAAGGCGCCAGCCACATACATCTAAGGTGGCAGGTTCAAGTACCCAGCCCGGGCCCGCCAAACAACAATGATGGCTGCAACCAAGAAGTGGCCAGGTGCTGTGGTGGGCGCCTGTGGTCCCAGCTACTTGGGAGGCTGAGACAGGAGACTCGCTTGAGCCCAGGAGTTGGAGGTTGCTATGAGCTGTGATGCCATGGCACTCTACCCAGGGGGATAGCTTGAGACTCTGTCTCAAAAAAAAAAAAAA
>CAUYQV010028929.1:0-10130 GCA_963574575.1 Galagoides demidoff | reverse complement strand
GGAGCCTCAAGCTATCCCCCTGGGTAGAGTGCCATGGCATCACAGCTCATAGCAACCTCCAACTCCTGGGCTCAAGCGAGTCTCCTGCCTCAGCCTCCCAAGTAGCTGGGACCACAGGCGCCCGCCACAATGCCCAGCCATTTTTTTTTGGTTGCAGCCATCATTGTTGTTTGGCGGGCCTGGGCTGGGGATTCGAACCCACCACCTTAGTTGTACGTGGCTAGCGCCTTAGCCGATTGAGCCACAGGCGCCGAGCCATGTTTTTCTTCTATATTCTGAAGCCATTCAAGTCTTTTAGAAGTGTCTCATACACACAACATCTTGTCTTTCTTACCAAGGCAAGGGCATGAAAGCTGCATGTCTTTCCCACGTTTTTCTTTTTCTTTATTTTATTTTATTTTTGGAGTTTTTGGCTGGGGCTGGGCTTGAACCCACCACCTTCGGCATATTGGGGCCGGGCCCTACTCCTTTGAGCCACAGGCACTGCCCTCCCACCTTTTTCAAGTTAAGCAACAAGTTCCAAAGCAACTGGAGTTAGAAAGTCTTCTTCTGGGCAGCCATGCTATTTTAACATCCTGGTAATAAAACAGAAAACTGGGCCATATTCTTCAGATTATAGAGGGTTTCTGACCATTCCCATTGACCCTATCTGAGGAACGGTGATGAGAAGTAAACTTTGACTTTATTGGCATTTTCTTTCAGGGTCTTTAAGACTCAGACCACAGAAACTGCTTCCTGTGCTCCTTCCAGCAATCATAATCTGTTGCCTTGGCGATAACTTGCATAGCAGATTCCAACCTCCTTGGCAAGAATCACTTCTGGAAATGTGGTCATGTTGATGACATCGCCCCCCAGGTGCATAACACAAGGCTTTCTGTCCAGGAGCTAAAACGAGGTCATTCAGTTGTCAACGTTGTCCTTTTTGAGTGTCACCGGAGTCCAAGCTTCTTAGCAGTCTCAATGAGGACCTCTCTCTCATTTGGGGGCAAAATGGCTCAGCCATGGGAATGTGGCACACTCCTCTGGTACAGGAATGACTTCTCTCATAAAAGGTCTGAGGGCCGAGCGTGGTGATTCAGTGTTGTTCCAGCACTGTGGAAGGCCAAGACGGGTGGATCACCTGAGCTCAGCTGAGTTCAAGACTAGGGCAAGACCAGCATGAGCTGGAGTGAGCCAGAGTGAGACCCCATCTCTACCAAAAAAAAACAAAACCAGATGTTGTGGCGAGCGCCTATAATCCCAGCTAATGGGGGGCAAAAGGGCAAGAGAATTGCTAAAGGAAGAAAGAAAAAAAATAAAAACACTTCAAACTAAGATAAAGTGAAAGCCAGATGAAATTGAAAGCAAAAATTAAAAAAAAAATGGTCTGAGGCCTCATGGTGGTCCTGTGATGAAGTGATCGATAATGACTATATCACCAGGCTGACTCTTCTCCCTAAAGGAACCACAAGCTGTGGTCACTATGATGTGTGTACAACCTTCCTTCAAAGCTCAGCTATTTGCCTGGTAGTTGACTTTTGAAGGCATGATGGTGTGCTGCCTTCTGTGCCTTGCAAGAAGAACGCAATAAAAAAAAAAAAAATTTTTTTTTTGAGACACCGTCTCACTATGTCACCCTCAGTATAGTGCTGTGGTGTCACAGCTCACAGTAACCTCAGTCTCTTGGGACTGAGCGATTCTCTTGCCTCAGCCTCCCAAATAGCTGGGACTACAGGTGCCCACCACGATGCCCAGCTATTTTTTGTTGCAGTTGTCATTGTTGTTTAGCAGGCCTCGCCAGGCTCGAACCCTTCAGCCTAAGTGTATGTGGCTAGTGCCCTACTCACTGATCTACTGGCATGGAGCCCACAATCAACATTTTTTAATCTCCCCCAGAATTAAGGCATCAGATGGCTTGCCAAATGGAGTATCCACATATTTTTCAGTTCTTCCTTCTAAAATTTCTGGATCATCCAGGCCTGTTCCACAAATTCTTCCAATCTTCACAGAGGTGGTGGTGGCGCTTAAGGCCATGTCTGAGTCGGGCAGACTAATGTGGATGAGTGCGCCGGACCAAAGAGCAGCAGCAGGGAAGACCATGCAGTGCCCCAGTGAGGAGCGCAGACTCCGAGTCCGGTAGCTGGCCCTGACTCCTCTTCTTCCACCCCGGGACCAGGAATAGGCATCTTGTGAACAACAGAGAGACTAATGCAAGTGCTCTCTATGCCTCGGGTCCATTTCTTCCAAAGGAGGTGGTGAGTCAGCCTATAGTCTGTCGTATGAATGCCAGTTTTCCCAGAGGCCCTGACCAAGCTGAGTAGTGCATTAAAGATGAGAATTAGAGGAGTGGTTATATACTTTCTGTCTTCTCATCTGTAAAATGGAGGGATATACTTAAGAATTGTGGAGAAAAATGCCGGGGTTCATACTTTTTTGTCTGTCAAATTCCAAAGCCTTTGGTCCTTTTTCCACTGTATCACACTCCTTGGAGAGAAACATCCTACGGCCTAAATGCCTTCTCCTAGCCGAGTCGGGGAAAATTAGGGTCTCTGGCGCCCCCTGATGGTAGTTCTCCCGGCCCCCACAAAGCGCTAACTACCTCCGAGGTTCCTTTAATATCTGAAATTCGCCCCCTTTGCGGCGCAAGAGTCTCGGATCCCGATTGGCTGTGCAGGGCAGGCGGCAGGACGCAGGGCGCGCCCGGGCAGTGCTGATTGGCCGGAGGAGGCCAGCCGGGGGAAACTTCCGGGAATGCTTGCATTCCCGCGTTCCATCTGGCAGTATCCGGAGGTAGCAGGGCGTGTGGCTCCCCCTGCGGGCTGCTCAGCTGGTGCACAGCCTGGCCGATTGGCTGGGTGGGTGGTGGGCTGTAGGTGGTTTAGGAGATGGGCCAAGGTTCCGAGTTGTCCCTATGAGTGTTCGGGAAGGTTTGACCAGAAAAATTCTGTCCCCGGCTTTGCACCAGATCCTTTATTCCTGTCTCCGTCGGCTCCCCCACTTCGGTGCTTACATTGAAAGAGCATCCTGGCAGGGGGTCTTCCTGCCCCGAAGCAGCCTATCCAGAGACCCCTCCAGATTGTGATCCTGAAGTTGGAGGCCTCAGGGGAAGCCTATTTCTGTCCTTTTAGAACGATCAGAGGAGTTGAGGCTGCCTGACCCGAGCCTGGTGTAATAGGTAGGCCTTGGGAAGTGGAGCAGGGGGGCAAAGGCTCTAAGCTTTGACCATTAATTGTTTGTTCCCTCTGCCAGTGGGGTTTAGAGGTTTGGGCAGCATGACGACGGAGACCTTTGTGAAGGATATCAAGCCTGGGCTCAAGAATCTGAACCTTATCTTCATTGTGCTGGAGACAGGTGGCTATCCTGGGGGTGGTGGGTTCGCGTGGGCTGGATGTGGGGGGCGCGGGTTGGAGGGGGAGGGCGGGAGGGGGCGAACACTGCCTAAGTTCTTAACTTGCTCCAGTGACGGCAGGGTGCGCCCTAAGGCACCGCTCAGTCCTGAACTCTCTCCTAAGACCTTGGCACAGCCAGATGCGGTCGGGTGTAGGGTAGGTAGAACTCTTACCAGATCCATAGCTCCAATATCTGCCACGTGGGCCTCTTTCCACTCAGGGCCCTCTCCATGGTGCTGGCCCTTCCACACACACACACACCCAACCCCTCATGCCCCAGGGATTTGGGCTTTGTTGTTTGTACACCTTTTCCCTCACCCACCAATATCCAGAGCTCATCCCTCTGACTACCACCATCCCATTTATTTGACCATCCTCCAACCCCTTTTTATCTCTTCCCTTCAGGACGAGTGACCAAAACAAAGGACGGGCACGAAGTTCGGACCTGCAAAGTGGCAGACAAAACGGGCAGTATCAATATCTCTGTCTGGGACGACGTGGGCAACCTGATCCAGCCTGGGGACATTATCCGACTCACCAAAGGGTAAGCCAGCTACAGACTCCTGGCTTTCCAAGGGCAGCAACAATCAAAGGTTTGGGATTGGCTCGGCGCCTGTGGCTCAATCGGCTAAGGCACCAGCCACATACACCTGAGGTGGTGGGTTCGAATCCCCAGCCCGGGCCCGCCAAACAACAATGATGGCTGCAACCAAAAAATGGCCGGGCGTTGTGGTGGGCGCCTGTGGTCCCAGCTACTTGGGAAGCTGAGGCGGGAGAATCGCTTGAGCCCAGGAGTTGGAGGTTGCTATGAGCTGTGGTGCCATAGCACTCTACCCAGGGGGATAGCTTGAGGCTCCATTTCAAAAAAAAAAAAGGTTTGGGATTCACATTCCTTACAATTCTTCTGAATCTTGTGTTTTTTTGCCTCCACAGGTACGCTTCAGTGTTCAAAGGTTGTCTAACACTGTACACTGGCCGTGGGGGCGATCTGCAGAAGATTGGAGAGTAAGTACTGTCTTAGGGATGGGGATGAATAAGCACCAGCCCACAGGGTAAAGTTAAGGTTTACAAGGAGGCAGAATAAGGGTGTGCAGTCTATGATCTGTTTCTGGACCTTTTTTTCTCTCTTTTTTCTTTTCTTTTTACCCCTGGTAGAGTGCTATGGTGTCATAGCTCTCAGCAACCTCAGATTCTTGGGCTCAAGCTGTTCTCTTTCCTCAGCCTCCCAAGTAGCTGAAACTACAGGTACCTGCCACAATGCCTAGCTAGTTTTTCTATTTTTAGTAGAGACAGGGTCTTGCTCTTGTTCAGGCTAGTGTCTAACTCCTGAGCTCAGGCAACCCACCCATCTAGGCCTCCCAAAGTACTGGGATTACAAGTGTGTGTCACTGCACCCAGCCTTTTTCTGGACTTTTCTAAGGCCTCTAACAGTGGCCCAGAGGATGAGCCCAACAGCTTTAGCTACTTTCTTTCCTTGCAGATTCTGTATGGTTTATTCTGAGGTTCCTAACTTCAGTGAGCCAAACCCAGAGTACAGTACCCAACAGGCACCCAACAAGGTGGTGAGTCCATGATCATAGGGGTGGGGAAGGAGGCCAGAAACCAAGAAATATGATAAGGAGCAGGGCCTGACCTGAGTGTACAATCTGTGCTTTCAGGTGCAGAACGACAGCAGCCCTACGACTCCCCAGCCTACCACAGGACCCCCTGCCACTTCTCCAGGTAAATATAATTCCTTCCATTCATTGGTTCTCCTAGCTCCTCTACTCTCCCCAGCTTGGAAGGTTGGATTTCCCTCATCTTTTCTCCAAATCTGTCTTCTCTTGGGGTATATCCCCCACTAACCAATTATTTTCCCAGTATCCTCATTTTTGGTACCTATAGTGCCTTTAGTGAAAATTTGGAAACCTATTTCAGTCACTGATAGAGCTTGGGTACCATTTTGCCACTGTAACTGAAAAGCAAAAAGCATGGCTCAGCACTTGTAGCTCAGCGGCTAGGGCACCATCCACATACACTGGGGCTGGCGGGTTGGAACTCAGCCTGGGGCCTGCCAAACAACGATGACAACTACAATAAAAAAAAAAAAATAGCTGGGCATTATGGCAGGCATCTATAGCCCCAGCTACTTAGGAGACTGAAGCAAGAGAATCACTTAAGCCCAAGAGTTGGGGTTGCTGTGAGCTATGACATCACATACCAAGGGCGACAAACTGAGTCTCTGTCTCAAAAAAGCAAAAGAAAAGCAAAATGGAGAATAATTTCTCTTTATGTTACAAATAAACATTAGAGGCAAAGAAGCTTAAATGTACCTTATTACGAATATTTGTGTGGGCAGTGCCTGTGGCTCAAGGAGTAGAGCGCCAGCCTCATATGCCGGAGGTGGTGGGTTCAAACCCAGCCCTGGCTAAAAAAAATACTTGTGAAGCCTGGCATGGTGGCTCATACCTGCAATCCCAGCACCACTCTGGGAGGCCAAGGGGTTGGATTGCTTGAGTTCTGGAGTTCAAGACCAGCCTGAACAAGAGCGAGACCTTCTCTCTAAAAATAGCCAGGCATTATAGTAGGCACCTGTATTCCCAGCTACTTGGGAGGCTGAGGCAAGAGAATGGCTTGACCGGAAGAGTTTGAGATTGCTATGAACTATGATGCCATGGCTCTCTACCAGGGGCAACAAAATGAGACTCTGTCTAAAAAAAAAAATTCTTTATTATAAATCCCACTATATATTTAAATTTAACTATCACAGGTTTATTGTTATAGGTATATGTGTGTGTGCATGTGTATACGTATGCATGTCTCCTATTGGTTCTGGCTGTCCAGAGAACCCTAATACAGTCAGAAAATAGCAACATTTAATTCTGTGGGCTCAAGTGGCTAAGGCGCCAGCCACATACACCTAAGGTGGCAGGTTCGAATCCAGCCTGGGCCCGCCAAACAACAATGACGGCTGCAACTAAGGGCGTCTGTGGTCCCAGCTACTTGGGAGGCTGAGGCAGGAGGATCTGTTGAGCCCAAGAGTTTGAGGTTGCTGTGAGCTGTGATACATGGCATTCTACCCCACCCCAGGGCAAATGAGTGGGACTCTGTCTCAAAAAACAAACAAACAAAAACTTCAGGCCCTTCCCCTTCTTATATGTCTCCAGTTTACAATATCTTTTGGTAAAGAGGCATTTATCAAAGGTCCTTGAACTTAAAACTAAAAACAATTAGAATCTAAGTCTAACTCCTAATGATACAAAGATGAGTAAGAGAAAAAAATATACCAGAGTTCATGTGGCAACTTGCAAAGTGATTATTTGAGTCTTCTCTGGGGCTTCATTCATACTTGCATTCCAGATTCTTTTGCTCTTGGTCCAGTTGGAATTAATGTGTGCAGTTGTGTGTGGTGAAGGTATGCCACTTTCGAGTCATGGAGGTTGGCCCCTCTCCTACCTTAACTCTCTAATTCCGGTGTTTCTTCATCTTCTCTCACAACTAGCCTCTGAGAGCCAGAACGGGAATGGACTGAGTGCCCCACCAGGACCTGGTGGTGGCTCACATCCCCCCCACGCTCCCTCTCATACCCCTAGCACACGAATCACTCGCAGCCAACCCAACCACACACCTGCAGGCCCTCCTGGCCCCTCTAACAACCCTGTTAGTAACGGCAAAGAAACCCGGAGGAGCAGCAAGAGATAGCAAGACACTCTTCCTTCCTGCCATCAACCATATCCAAGTGTCTCTGCCAGTGAGCAAGACAGCCTTCTACTGGGCTTCTGGCTTTGGGATTGGGATAGAGGGGGGACAACATTTTAGCAACTAAACTTCACTGGAGGGGTGGTGAGCAGCGAGTGGCCTTATCCTCCCTAAGGCCATACTCTCCCAGCATCCAGCTGAAGCTGTCTGTCTGCTTGGATTCAGGACCCTCTGCCTGCCCTCCTTCCTCTTTAGAAACAATAGTTACAATCTGTTTCTTCTGTGTGTAATTGGGGGTTTAAATTGGAATCTCTCCTTCCTAATAAATGTTACCACTCTGTGCTGACTCCTTTGCTTTTTGTGAAAAAAGCTAGGCATTTGGGAAAGTGAGATGTCCATAGGAAGTGGAGGGAAGATGGGTTACAAGTAAGGAGGCCTTGGGCTGTGCCTGTGGCTCAAAGAAGTAGGGCACCAGCGCCATACTGCTCTGCAGTCCGGGGGTGGTAGGTTCAAACCCAGCCCTGGCAAAAAAAAAAAAAACAAGGAGGCCTTGACAAAGCAGACCTGCCCCTTTAAGGTAGTGTCCCTCCCCTGCCCCCTCCCTTCAGGTGACCCTTGCCCGACTGCCTGCTTCACACACACACCCCCCAAGCTAGAACCAAGAAGGCTGTGTCCCCCTTCTGGGTGTCCTTCCTGTCTCCTGCTGTCAGGTAATGCCACCCTGGACCCTCTGGACTAATCGCCCCAATCAGGCTTTGTTTGCCTGATTTTAGGCCAGGTCAGACACCTGGGGGGAGCCCCAGTACTTGTTTCCATCCCCACCAAGACTTCCCCTTTCTTGGTTATTGATTCCTAGAGCTCTGACTCTTATTAGTCTTACTGGGATGAGAAATCACTGAGAACAATCTCTTCTCTATGGGTGCATCTGGGCTTGCCGCTTAATCTGCCTCTTTCCCCTCCTCCCCACAGTAGGGACACCCAGGTCCAGCTTTCCCAGGGAACATGGGGATGGGGGTTGACCATGAAGTTCAGTGCCAGATGTTAGGTAGGTGGAGTGGGAATATATGCAGGAAAAGGCTAAAATGGTACTAACTGGGTTAGGGGTATGGGGAATTTTTTAAGAAAAAAAAAAAAACAGGCCCAAGTTTTCCTCAGCCATGTGGCTTTCCCAGGGGCAGATGGTGGCCCCTCCCTAATCAGGGCCCCAGCAGACTGACCTTTGACCCCCACCCCTAGAAACAGTGAACCATTAACTCCTCTCTGATATGAGACTTCCCACACTGGCCCCGCCCCTGACTCCACCCCAAAGCAGGTGGGCTGGATGGGGGGGTGGGTTTGTCCATCTCAGCCTTCTATATGACGTGGCCTCCATTCCACCTGGGCACACAGTCTGAACCTGGATTTACCCTCTCTGACTCAAGAACCTCAACATCCACAGCAAGACCTGACAGGAGACCTGAGGTGGATACAATCGCTTTTTTTTTTTTGCCAGTGGGGGGTTTGTAAATAGGATGGTCGGTCAGTTCTGGGTCAGAGAGGTACTCTCAGAACAAACTGGCAAAGGAGAGGCTGCTCCAAATAGAGACACTGGGGAGTGAGGAGGAGGCTGTAGTGGGGACTGCGGTTGGACTTTGAGGGGGTTAGGCAGGTGCAGGGAATGATCCTCCCCTGGCCCGGACAGCAGAGCAGTAGCTTTGACCCACTTCACCTTGTTCTTCCAGGGCACAGTCCTCAGGATGTTCCGGGGGTAATAGAAGTTGGAACCAGAGCCTCTGAGCCATTCCCCGCAATGACAGGGTCCCCAATGAGTCGTCTACTGGCTGGTTTCTGTGTAGGGGTGGTCTTGGGCTGGGTAAGGGGCTCAGTCCCTAACCTTGGCCCTGCAGAGCAGGAGCAGAACCACTACCTGACCCAGCTGTTTGGCCTCTACGGAGAGAATGGGACGCTGACTGCAGGCGGCCTGGCCCGGCTTCTCCACAACCTGGGGCTGGGCCGAGTTCAAGGGCTTCGCCTGGGTCACCATGGGCCTCTGACAGGGCGGACAACACCCCCAGCCACAGACAATGCCACAGACAGGTATCACCCTCTCCCATACTCCACAGTGCCACATCTTCCAGCTCCTGTCAGTGTTTAGAATAGTCTCCAATTGCTTAGCTTGGCTTCATAAATGAGACCCCTGGAGTTACAAATTCCTCGGAACCCAGCTCTTTAGCATCTCTTCCAGGCCCCTCTCGCACATACTGCCTTCAACTTCCTCCTCCAAGTCCGTAAGGCCTTACATTCTGGCTCTTGGTCCCAATGTTAAATGTCTCCAGGCTGACTTGGCTTCCAATCTGTAGCACTTTCATCTGTCTTTTCATTTTCTGTCACACCCATGGCCCGATTCCTAGATGCTTACATTCCATGACTTCTGGGTCTCAGGAACTCCAGCCAGTGGTGGGTCCTCTCTTTTCCCCTAAGCCCTTTGGGCACCTCTCAAGGTGGTTTCTGAGATAAAAGAAAAGATTGACTTGCTATGCCATCTGTTCCAGGCCGCAGGACCCTGAGCTGAGTGTGCATGTCTGGTCAGGGATGCCTCTGGCTCCTTCAGGGTGGGGTGATCTGGAGGAGTCAAAGGCCTCCCACCTACCCCATGGGCCAGCCCCCTCGGGCCTGGGCCTCTTTCACAGACTTCTGCTGCTGGACCACTCACTGGCTGACCATCTGAATGAGGACGTGAGTTTGATGGTCTCTAAAGAGGGGGAAGGAGCCATGAGATTAGATGGCCTGAAATGTTTAAAATCAGTAATATAACAGTCATTTCAATAGTTATTGCAGGCTCGGCACCTGTGGCTCAAGTGGCTAGGGCGCCAGCCACATACACCTAAGGTGGTGGGTTCGAATCCAGCCTGGGCCCGCCAAAACAACAATGATGGCTGCAACCAAAAAATGGCCAGGCATGTAGCAGGCACCTGTGGTCCCAGCTACTTGGGAGGCAGAGGCAGGAGACTCGCTTGAGCCCAGGAGTTGGAGGTTGCTGTGAGCTGTGATGCCATAGCACTCTACCCAGGGGAATAGCTTGAGACTCTGTCTCAAAAAAAAAAA